>BMAV01014914.1:0-29392 GCA_019973955.1 Trichonephila inaurata madagascariensis
ATCGCTAAGTCGCCAAAAATTGTGCCAGCGTGGTTGTATTTGTAATTCTTTGAATAATTAGTTTTAATCAATTAATTTTTATTAATTATAATTAAATTACTGCATTGTAATCCAAAATAATCGTGTATATAAAATTTCAGCTTAAAAAAGAGCGCTTTAAAATATATTTTACTAATGATTGAAAATTTGAACAAGATAAATAAATATACAAATATATAGAGATGGTGAGAGGTAATAGTAGAAATTGAAGAAATAAATTAATGAATGCCAAGTATACATAAATTTACCTGATCAAACATACCTCAAAAAAATACTTTATAAAGGCATAAAGCGCTGTCTATAATGAAAATTAAGTAGCCGATTTTGCAAAAACATACTACTTTTTTTTAAATAAATGAGTAATTTTTCATTTTTAAGGAAAATGGGGTTTTTTTACCTGCAGTGGTTTAGCGAGTTATCCGAACTGTCGAGTTTTCGGGACTCTACTGTATCAGATAAACGGTCCACAGTTACTTAACTTTTTTTTGCAAAGATTAGTCCTGTATATGTAGCTCTGGACACTTAAATCGATGTTAGATGAAAACCAGCAGCTCTCTCAGTCCTTAAAAGAAGCGTTTATTTTAAGATGTAGTTAACACAGTAGGGAGAAGAAAACATCTATATCCCCTGTCTGTTAGTTACTAATTTTGTAGAGTAAACAGAGATGTTGTTGTTTGTAACATTATAAAAAAAAATGGGCTTTAATCCAGAATAAATTTAAAAAAATCACGAAGACAATTTAAAAAAAACCAGTGTAAGCTTTTAAAAATACTTTTTAACAGGGTTCACGAAGACCAGATAAATTAGTTGTATTGAATAATAGAACATATTGAAGCGAATAGAATTGTAATAGAAATAGTTGAGAATAGAAAAATATACAGCGAGAAGGTAAGCTATTGTGTGGAATGTATACGGCTACATGTATTGTGCACCGCACTCCAGATGGATAAATCGATAACAAATATTTCTGCCAGGATATCACTATTACAAAGTTTAAGAGTTTGAAATTAAAGTCTTATAGAAATGGTTCACATGTCGAACCTTATTTCATAAAAGATTCTGAATTCATTCGCTTTCACCGCCCCCACGCACAGAGAATTTTATAAACATTTAAACGAGAAACTCTGTGGGTGAGAGGAACCCATACAAAAAATATATATCGATACAAGTAATATTTGAAAATTGATGGTTCCTACCTTTCCATATTTGATATTTTAGACAAATATTTTCCGTTGTTATTTTATTAGTGGAATACGGCTTATTATTTGTAAAGCGCTAATCATAAAGGTTTTGTATTCTAATTAAGTGAATTGATACTTTCGTACTATCGCAACCATGCCAATTTTCAAGATAGCTCACCAAATTGGCAACGCCAATTTCAACCGTGATGTACTAGATGCTGAATTCGCAACTATGTGATTCGTTTTCTGCTTCTCCGTTTGTTGCCATTCTAAGCCTAAACATGGAGATAATAGTTTTTGTTGCTCCATACCCCACAAAAACTGTAACTGTAACTGTAAGCCTAATTTTTCGTTGATATGGCAATCTCGAATACTAAAATGCGGATCTAGGATTTAACGAAATCTTAAATGATAAAATTAATAAAAAAATAATATACTTATATATAGTTATTATATATAATACAAAAATAATATTGGTTACAGAGTATTTTTCGACTACGTGCTCCCCAATCCAGTCGGCATATTCCGTTTTTAGAATTCGGGCAGTTTTATTCTCTGTCGCCAATATGGATACAATTGTACGTAAATACCACTAAATTCCCTGATGGAGTATTTATTAACATCGTCCTTTAAAGTTACGTTAGGTTTATTGATAACAGACCTCATAATTTTGAGCCTCGGGCATGTGACGAGAATGATACTTGAGCTAACATCCTACTCTACAAATTTCTATATCACGCCAACGTGAAAAGTTTTAGCCATTGCATATTTAACGTGCATCAACCCCCTATACATAGGATTTTCAGGGGCACCAAGACTCGAACCCGCTACTCGTCAATGTTGCCCATGAGTTTGCAAGTCAGTGAGTGAATATTAACGATGCATTATTCAGTTACTAGAGGTCTTTTGGCGACGGTTCACGTAATTTTGAACCATGATTAAGTGACAAGGACGACACCAGAGTAGGCACTCCCCTCCATCTCCTAACTCCCACTCCACACCAGGGTGTAACGTCGGGAGTAGTTAGCAAACAAGAAAATTTGTCACAGCCTCATTTTAAAATTAAAGCAGTATTTATTTGCTTCATAGGTTACTAAAAAGTCCAATAAATATGTCAAGCCGGGCGGACAGTCTATTTCACGGGAGTTCAATCCTTTTTCCGAAAGGCACTCGCTAATCCCTTTTCTTTTCCGGGCTCCTCTCCAGTTTTCTCCATCCAGGGCTCTACATCAGTTTCACTCCAGGACTCTCTCTCTCCTCAAAATCAACCCCTTTTAAACACCAGGGGCGGGTCCACAACACGCCCCTCGTCTTTCTCATTGGCAGGCCAAAAAAAGGTCTGCCCTCGTCCCTGGACCACATTCGTCTCCTATTTGTGCGGCAAACACAAACACATTCCTGGTCTGTCTGGAAACTAAGGTCGCCATAATTCTCATCTAACTTCTGAACACACTTATTCATCACACCACCTGGGTTTTATAATCCCATTCTCTCGGCACCGGCCGAGGAGACAGGATTCTTTCATACAGGCTTCGCCTGTATGTCAACCTATTGTCACCACCTTTCTTTCGATATTGTAACTTCCAGACTCGATGTCGGCGTTTGTCCGAGGTCAGACAATAAACAATGACCCCATGGCCACGTGCTCTTGTCACCTAACGTCTGTTTGGAGCCATAAAACTTCGTATGAATAGAAGGGTGAGAGTCACCCCAATCGAAGACGTCACAACTCCTTCCCCCTGAAAAGGTCCATTTCACTGGACTACTCTGGCCTCACGTTGGTTCAGTTCTTAACATTTCACACCGAAAAGTTGTCTTATCAATGAGACTGACCAGGACAGCAATCAAAGTAACCAATACCATCAAAAGTAAAATAAATAAATAATGCTTATAAATGCTTATTCCCATCTACCTAATTCCAATGATATTAAATATACAAAATAAACACCTATAAATTCCAAGCTTTGCAAACAACAGTAAAACAATTTTTTTAAATCACAAGAAGTTTAAATCAAGACCTTCTAAATTAAGTAAGTTTTGGCTATCGGTAGGCATTCTCACAATCATTATGACAAGTTATTAATAATTCATGGTATTGTCTTCCATTACGTTATTTATTGAGGAAAATTAGACACTTTAATTGGGACTATAATTAACATACCTCATTAGCTCATGCAATGAATTTACTAAGTCTATATTATGTGCATGGAACAAATTTTCCTACGGCTCTAATTTACCTTTGGTCGATCTGACTTCCGACCCAATCCAACTCAACCACTTTAATACAAGCTGCTTTACACGATTTTTCCAAATCTGCATCAGAATGTCTATATCGACCATTCGTGATACATCATTCTGCTCTAGCCATCTCATAACCTGTGTCGTTAAATTACATCCATAAGAAAAAGCGCATACAAACTTAAACCTCACTTTCTTAATAATGTACATGCCAAATGGCATAACGCATGCGGCATACTTCGGATAACTCATCATGAGAGAACGACGAAAATACCACTTCCACAAATCCAGTACAGTGACCCACGATACCACGCTATTCTTTTCTACAAAACCTTTCATTTTTAACAAAAGATAAATCTCGGCTCGCGTCACCTGATTCAAATTCCTATACTTAATACATTTAATACGTTTATACGGGTATCGGCCCACTCTTCCTAACTAAACAACGGGCAGAGTACGGTTGGACTGCCCCATCCCGTTCACACCTAAATCTAAGAGATACTCTGTATCCTCTCGTAGCGAATTAATTAACATCTGGGATGTTTTGATTTTAAACGGATTTCCCGTATTTAAATTAATATCCCTCTGCCTTAAAGAAATCGTCCCAGGTTCTGGAGGAAACCCTTCTTTCTTTTTAGTGTTAATCATTCTTAAATAGTTACTTCGATCAGGCGGTAATCTAAAATACATTTGACTTTCCCTTCAAATACCCTGAAAGTTAAAATCCATGAATAGCTTTACCGAATAGAGAATTTCGGAATCACTATTCCCTTCAAGCTATTCTCCCTAACCAAACTTGCCCAATTCGACTTCTTACGGTACAATTTTATTAAATTGAGACGATAAATGGTATTGCGATCTCTTTTTCTGGGTAAATCTATCTCGAAATTAAATTCTGAACTAAGGCTAGACCTATTATCCGTCTATAAACTGTTCTTATCAATCTCTTTTGGTTTTGAGAGAGGCAAACGCATTGTAAACTGACCTCTCAAGCCTCCTCGCACATCTGCTTTACACATGTTTTCTTTTTCCCCATTTAACTGCCCTGCTATCTTAGCCATTGTATGATTTCCAAAACTTTCACGATTCACTGTTAACTGTTTTCACCACAAGTTAACGTCACGATGGTAGCTTTTTCCTCGCAGTTCTTTCCACAAATCTAGATTTCAGGGTTTACCATTACCACTCCTTTATCTCCTATCAATTCTAAAGAACCATCTCCTATTTCATCAGTATTTATTACCCTCTGTGCACACAAAACGACTGCTCTAACATTTTCTCCACCTGCAATCGACCTACCTTTCCTTTCACAATCACCAATTCTATCCACATTGATATCTTTCCCTTTCTCAACCAAAAACCTGTTATTCTTTTCTGTTCCTATCCCTCTTACTTCAGACGGGGGGAACAATTCTCATTTTCAAAATCACAAGACGTGGCATTCTTCACGCTTTTATTAACTACCGGGTTAATTAACGGCCTACACTTCCTAACTGGTTCACTAACTTCTGCGGTACGGTTTCCTGACAAACAATAAACATTTGTTAGATTGTTAATCGTATTCCCTGACTTCAATTCATTTTCTTTTAACTTATTTCTGAGTTGAGCTCTTAGTCTTTCTAACTCAAATTCCCTAGCTAGTCTACGCTCCTCGAATTCCTTAATTTCCCGTTTTTCACGTTCTTCACGTTCCTTAATTTCCCGTTCTTCCTCCAAAATACCCTCTAACAAACATTTAGCTACTTCATCATTACAGTATTTACTTTGACAAATTCTCTTCTTTAATTCCATCTTGGGTAAAGTAATATCAACTTCTACCCCTAATTCTTTCGCAACTTCTAACAATACGTATTTCCTTTCTCTTAACAGAAACGCCATGATGCACTAATACACACAAAACTGAATCTAAACTTAATCGTTACAAAAATTATACAAAGACTCAAGGTAAACTAACAATACACTAGAACAACTAGACTTAACTATATTTCACAAATATGCACAGATCTAAAACCAACACAATACCTACACAACACTGTACCTCAACCCTACAAGTATAACTACTGTATACTAAATTTTACAAATCTATAACCTCAACAATATCCTACACAACATTGTACCAACACAACAAGTATAACTACTGTATACTAAATTTCACAACTCAAACAAAATTACTAATATCGCACATTTATACACTTCATACAAAACTTAAAAATCTTTCTAGTATCTTATTGATTACTAAATTTACCTTGTCTTTTTATTCTTTATCTCAAAATTTTACATACAAAAAACAATACTCAGTTGCTGTCCCGAAAATAATCTCAAAGAAAAGACTCACCTTAAAATTTGTAGACGAAGACATAGGAACACTGAGAAACTCTTTTTACACACAAATCACTTCTTAAAAAACCGCATTGACACTGGAAACTCTTGAAAAACGTCCATCAAAACAAACGGGCAAACAGGTCCTCTTAAATCCTCGTGATTCATCAGGCAGGAAAGGGAGACACTTGTATCCGGCTCTTCTCACAGCTGGGGACTCCAGGTAAACATCTCAACAAATTTGTCAATTTTTGAATGAACTTCATAAATTTGTAATAGATATTATTTGACAAACATCTAAAGAATTTGGTTAATTAAGGAATTATGAAAAAATTTGAAAGATAACTCTAAAGATAAATTTACAGCTTTTTTATAAATTATTGAAAGCCATACCTGGAGGTATTTCATTTTTTGAAAAGAGAATATTGCATATATATTCTGCTTTTCCGCTTTTAGTTCTACATATCTAAGTAAAATATCTTTCCTCATACGAAAAATATTTCGAGTCCACAAAGAACTTATTTAACAACTGAATGCTCAGAATCGTGTCAAAATTAAAGATATTCCTGACCGTGAAAATCCTCATCTGTCAGTTGCAATTGCTCATTCCAATGGAAGCGGCGAAGTATACGTCAAATGTATGTGTAAAACAAAGTAGCAAAGTAAGAATGGTTTCTGCGTGAAATATTTAATGAAATGTAATTCAAAATGCCATTCAAGCTTGCCATGTTGTAATAAGTAGATTAATTTTAAATTCTTATTTTTTATATGAAAATTTTGTTTTCCTTAATGAAAGAAAGACATAAGTTTTGTTAGGTACAACTTTCTTTTTGCTTTACGTATTTTGAATAATTTTTTAATGGCACTCTCATTATTTTGTCAGAATAACATTTGTATTTTTTAGAAATGTACGTCATTGATATAGTAACCTTATCATGACCTTATTTCATACTTTGCTTAAACAGCTTTAGTCATTCTACAGAATGCCTAGGCAAAGTATGAAATAATTCTGATATTTCATTCTTTGCCTAAAAACGTCCGGCATTCTATAGAATGCCGGCATTTCATACTTTGCCGGTAACGTATGCACAAAATGATGTAAAAGATTATTTGCTTTGAACAAAAGTAGAGAAAGGAGGAGGCAACACTGTATTGTTCTTTTGAGGGCAATTCATGAGCGTACCTCTTTCAGAAGAGAATTTAGTACAAGCAAATATCAGGTGCTTGACATCCTGGACTGTGTCACTGGAGCAAGAACAATGGTTAGTAGGCGATAGATTGAAGCGTTTCAAATAGGCTTTAAAGTTTCCATGCCCAGTAAGAAACTGGGTAAGTTTAAAATTAGGTTGAAAGGGCTTAGCCTTTAAACGGCTCTGAATAGAAGGAATAAATTCCTTGGTGAGATGCGCATTATTTGATATTTGATACAGGTTATTCCACTCGGAAATAATCTGTTCCTTAAAAACATTCTGATACTATGATTTTGGAATGCTCATAGGAGAATTAAATCGCTTAATTTTGTCGCTTCTTTTGAAAGCCAATCAGCTCGATCATTGCCATAGATTCCCATATATCTTCAAACAAAAGAAAAGAAACTTTGTACACCTCTGCCTCGAAGAAAATTGAGATTAATTTGCGTTTTAACAATTAGTTGATTTTGGGAACTAATTTTATTTTTGGTATACAAAGATGGAAACGAATCACGGCAAATTAAGAATTTCGATGAAAGGTTTTCGTTATTACAAATCCAAGAAACTGCTTGAGCTATTCAAAGTAATTCAGCCTTAAACACATTACATTCATCTCTTATTCCAAATTGGCAAGTTTCAATTTCAATAAAATCTTGGAAGATAGCAAATGCAAGGTCAACCTTACTGTTGTTTTTGCTACCATCTGTAAAAAAGACAATAGGAAATTGTTTTCAATATTTTTACGGTAACTAAGTCAAGGGGAAATCGTTCAAAAGGATGAGGGAGCTCGGAAATTCGCAGGGAACCATCTAGTCTAGGGATACTCAACTTGCGGCCCGCCAGCTTTTTTTGAGTAGCCCGGTCATGGCTCATTGCACTAAGAAATTCAATTATTGGATAACAATGTACAAAAAATTTAACAGGAAATTCTATTAATCAAG
Source organism: Trichonephila inaurata madagascariensis (assembly GCA_019973955.1). Classification (NCBI taxonomy): domain Eukaryota; kingdom Metazoa; phylum Arthropoda; class Arachnida; order Araneae; family Nephilidae; genus Trichonephila; species Trichonephila inaurata. The sequence goes on from BMAV01014914.1 coordinate 7,909, forward strand.
CAATCAAATGTATCAATTTTGCTATCAATTGTTTTTTTATAGTAGAATGTAAGCAAGAAGCTTGGTCAAGATAAAAGAAAATAGAAATTATACCATAACTCAGTAAAAATTCATAAAGATAAATATTTTTGTGTGAGTGTTTGATAGAAAAGTTAATATATTATTAAAATAAAAGCCAAAAATCAGTTTTAATATTTTGATTAATTTTATTTACCGATGTTGCTTTGGTCTTGTTGTCTGCTTTTTCCATTAGTCGCATGTTGCGGCCCGCGTGAAATAACTATCATGTGTATGCGGCCCACGTGAAATATCTATCACGTGTGGGTGGCCACGTGGGAAAAAGGTTGAGTACCCCTGATCTAGACTCTTATTGGTACAATTCTTTGTTGCAATCTTGAATTCATTATTTCTCATAATAAAGATATCAATAGGCGGAAGCAAACACTGCTTCATAGGGTATTGATGACCCAGTTTTCAATCCCAATTTTCATCGCACCCTTCCCAATCACCGTACAATCTGAGTACAACCCACCTTTCAACGCACCCCCTTATACAATGGCAGTACATTGAATTCAATAATAATGCACTTCTACGCTAAAGTTACTACAGTATGACCTTCATTATGAACCATACAAATTATCAATACAAGCATTAAATTTTGCATCTGTTACTTTTAAGTAATAAATATTTTATGTTACTTTTAAGTAATAGGATAAGTTTTATGTTACTTTTCATGGTTTAGAACACAGGGGTGGGCAGACGTTTACATGGTACGCAGTCTACTTCTAATTTTTAAAAGGTGCTGCGATCCACCCAGTGGAGTAGGTGTGATAAAAAAAAGCTCAACGATACTTATATTCTAACACAATAATAAATACAAAATCTACATTTACCTAAATATTTACAATAAAAAAAACTTAATCTTTTAAAACTACGTTTTAAGCAAAACGCAAGATACAAACATAATAATTATACCTACAAATTTAATAATATCAAATGATGCATTTATTATCAAACAACTCAAAATATATAAAAAATAAATCATTTTCATTTAAAATTAATTCTCGTAGAATTTTATAGTCTTAGTAGAAGACTTAGTCTGCATACTGTCCGCCCCAGTCTTGAATATCTCAATATACAATTACTAACTGCTAATCTTGCCCTGGATTCCAAGTGGACGTCTGTGAAACCAGAAGCATATATTTTCGTAATTATATTTCTTATTGAAAATGCAGATGAAATGCAGATGAAATGCAGCTTTCTTAAATTAGGAAAGTTTATACTTTGTCCATTAACCGATGTATGTCTTTAACACGTTCACTGCCGGGTGCCTTCTATCGCAGAATCCACTATCGCAGAATCGCGTGAGCTTTGGGGTGATATTAGCGGGGTGAATAGCCAATCCCGTGTTACCGCGGGAAGAGTTGGTCAATGTTTATTTCTCCCTTTAGTCAGCTTGTGTGGGAAAAAGCATTTCTACGGCTGGGATCACGGTAATCGCATTTTCCCTCTATAGTCGCAGAAAATGTGTTAAGCGTCATCGTGTACTTCCAATAATGGTACACGTGTCATCTACACATAGTAGCATGCATTGTGAAAAGCCGATAATCCAGGCTAACTGGGGTTTGTGTTCGACAAATATATTTATTTTAGTATGCGAATCTTGGGTCTTACGTGAAGGCGGTCACCCCGAAATAATTTGGCGGTCCACCGGTCGGGCGCGATCGACTTAATGCCAAACCCGTGTTTAGAATGCATTTTGTTTTGCTTCCTTTCAGTAAATTAATAATTTTTTTAAAAAATATAATGTTTTATCTTTGACTTTTTTATATGCTCGTGCCCATTTAGGATTGCCACGCCCCCCCCCCCCTCAAGGGGGGCCCGGCCCACAGTTTCAAAAACACCACTTTATGGCAAGGAAAAAAATTAATGTAGACCCCATACGTCTCGCATATATCTTGAATGTTTATGCTTTGTTGCACTACTTTTCATTGATAGGAAAGATCATCAGACCTTTTGCCAGTAGAACATAGGCACCTTGAAATATCACAAATCTTGAAATAAAATTGGAAAATAAATTTATCGCAATATAAATTCAGGAACCCTTATAACTATATACAACGATGTATACACAAGCACGTATCACCATTATGGGAAAATGACTTTCCCCAATTATTGACCTTAATAATTAATGTGTAATAAGTAATCATTGATAGGTCCTATGGTTTTGAAGTTATTATTTAATCATCTTTCTACACAGCTTTACATATCCTAAATTTCGCTAAAAAAAATCAATTTCTTCTTGGTCCTTTGCTTCACCTTGGTACTCTTCCAATTTTACACACACGCTCACATATATATACAATTCTTAACAAAATGATGTCCCTTTCTTCGTTTCGCGCCGTGATCCTAATAGAAATCTATTTTATATCTTGAAGTAATGTTTCTCTTTTACATGCAATTGTGTTCACCACTAATCATTTTTTTTTAAGAACTTATTGTTTGTTTTCTATTTTTTTCCCCTTATTTTCTTTGGCTTAGAGTATTTTCATCTTTTTTAGATAGCTTCAAAGAGTAAAATGTAAAATAAGAATGGATAATGTGTGGTATTTATAAAATAATATTAAAAGATTTCTTTCTTTTAATTTTGATATTGTTTTATGTATCAAATTAAGGACGCGATAATAATTCAGAACATACAAAATTCTTCAAAATTAATTTCACATGCACACAGTGAATACAAACATGTGCATATTAAATAGGATAATATTCGTTGACTATTTTATTAGAAATTCAATGTCTCATCAAAGAGTTATTCCCTGAAATTGAATTGAATAGCAAATAAGAGAAGGAATGGTTTGTTTGCATGTTAAATACACATGAACTTCCTTTGATACTTTAATATGCAGCCCTGATCTTTCCATTAGATCGATTGGTGCGAAATTATCTGAAACTCCGTGCGTAATCAGCAATGAATCTCATATCAATATGCCAGTTTTCATTTTAAAAATGTATTTATTATTCCAAATTTGGAGCAAAACTACTTATGGGAAATTTATTATGCATATATATATAGGGAACATGAACCAGTTTCAAAATAGCTCTAATATTTTTATGGATAAATTGGCAGAGGAAACCGGTATACATTTATCGCGATTTATAGCAATAAATTTCAAGTCACTTCTCTCTAGTTTTCATTTTTAAAAATGTTTAAAGAATTCGGAATTCGAAGCAAATCTATTTAATCGAAATTTATAGTAGAGATATTTATGGATAGGGAAAGAGTTATTTCTTTTCATTTACTTTCAAATTAAGTATACAGCTGTGATGGCTTTAGTTAATAAGAATTCTTAGGTAGAAGCAAAATGACAAAATAATAATAATAATAATAAATTTTCACTAATTCATGGAATGTCAAAATATTTCGTAGTACTTCACTAGATTTAATTTATTAGAAGAAATAAATATTTCTGTGATGTTTTCATATGAGTTATTTGTTATAATAATAAGCATTTAATGAATTTATTATTATTGAAATGTTTTGGTGAATTTAAACACGCATTTTTGTACCAATGACTTAACTTCTAAATAATGCAATTCTTAAGGTATCCGACTACTCTGAAATTGTACATTTTGCCACAAATTGACAATTTTTAGGGTTTTATGTTATAGGTCATCTTATTAGCTTTATAAAAATACGAAGTTTATTATTTCCCTTTAACTAGAACAAAAACTATAAGTGTTTTAGTAAAAGCAGAGGCCACTACTTGAAGCAAGATGTCATACTTTAAAATACGTTCTACAAGAAATGTGTCTCCCTATTTTTTTATTTTTTTTTTTTTGAAAATGTTAAAACTGGGATTTAGCATTTTCAAAATAATTAACTCAAATTTATTGTGTATGTTTTGTATAATAGTAGAAGTGTCTTGATCTTCAGATTTATCACACACTGTTTTATTACAGAATTTACAGTCTCTTATGTGAATATATTCACTGTATTTGTAAGCAATTTCATGTCCTGTTTTCGTACTAATTAAAATATCTATTATCCTGAAGGTCATTTCAAAAATTAATAACAAAACAACACATCAAAATTAAAAAATTGCTCATAAACTTTTTGTACAGAATGAGCCCCCTTTATTCAATTTGTTTGTAAATTTTTACCAATGTTTTCTCATTTTAGTAATAATAATTTCTTTTTTTTCCCTTGATTTTAGCATATTTTTCTTAAAATGTACTAAATAAATTTAAAAACCACAAAAAAACCCATCGTATCTCCTTTTTTTTAAAAAAAAAGTTGTCGCAAGCTTTCAGATACTTTAAACCGGAAATTAAATGAAATTTATAGAAAGATAAAAGAAATATTTTTGTAAGTCGTCATCACAAAATCCAATACTTGGAGTATTTTTCATTATAATCATGGTAGACACATACATAAATATACATACAAACTTTTTGTATACAATTCTCCCATATTTCCTGATCAAATTATTTAACAATAATCAATTATGGAAACAATAACTGTTTTTAAGACTTCAAGGATTGAGAGAGAAAAGGAGATATGGATCACTTTTTTAAAAGTAATCTTCCAGACATTTTTCATGGCGGCTCTATATTCAACGCTCTTTACTAGTAAATAGATGGATATAATCCTCTTACAATTTACAGAATTTTCTCAGGACTTTTCACCAGATAAAACATTTTCAATATGAATATATAGATAATGGTTTCACACAAAATAAATCAATTTTTTATTTTACTTCAATTTCGCTTACAATTTTAAAAAAGCAAAAAAAAAAAAAAATATGGAAACAATCATCTTTAAAGTGCAATATATATGCTTGAAATTGATAGCAAAACTGTTTAAATACTGATACAACCAGCAAGATTCGGAACATCTTTAACATACACTAAAAATACTGTGAGGGGACTGAAATATTCTTTCCTTTTAAATGATATTGCAAAAAAAAAAAAAAGAAAAGAAAAGAAAAAAATATATATATTAACAAATTTAAATTTATTAGAGTAAATTTTATTTACATCGATATGTATACATGCATGCATTTAATAAAAATCATTGAAACAAAATAATTCACAAGAACTTAATTAAACCGAATACAAAATTTAGCAAAACTAAATTCTTTACAGATTTCTGTTTTCGTCTTCTGTTTTTGATCAACAGCTTTAAGGTATTCGATTACGTTCGAAAACGTGATTTTGCAAAAGTGTATGAATGGATAGTATTTATGATATTTAGTGTCACTTAGATTAGAAAATGTATATAAAATTGTTTTGAGAATATTATTACAATAAAAAAATTACTTAAGTACAATATTTTGACAAAAAATGAACACAGAAGGACCCATTTTCAAAATATTCACCTTTTTTGAAAAATGATTCTCTTATAATAATATTTTGCCTGTATATAGCTCAGACCTCTGTACAGACACTCTACAAGAATGTTTGAAATATATAACTTAGAAGTGGGTTTATATCAATATTTTACGACAAAGAGGGGAGGAATTTTAAGAAAATAATGTGACTTTTTCAAAAAAAATAATTCAGACTCTCTGGAGAAGTCTTTACTTTTTATAAGCACACACACACACACAAAATATTATTTTAGAAGCATTTTTTTTATAAAAGGAGGACAATTGTATTAAAATATTGTATTTAAATAATTTTTTTGTCAAAATGTCCTTAAAACAATTTTATACTTGTATTCTAAACTAAGAGACACTAAATATCATGAAAATTATACATTTATGCCCTTTTTTTAAAATCACCGTTCCGAAAGTACCCGGATACCTTAATAAGTGTCCTCTTCATTTAAAACGAAATAGCAGTTTGCTGCGAACTAAGTTCATTGATTTTTACTTGCACTGCGATGTACTCGCCACCGAATTCCAAAAAGTCACTGATAGAAATAATATACTTTTCTATGACGTTTGTAGAGGGGTGGAATGTTTAAGTAATTTAGATTAACAAAATCTGTACGGACCACATATATTTTAAAGAAAGCTAGCATCGTCTCTACGAAACACGTGAAACCATATCTCTTTCATTTCACACCTCTCTTAAATCTCGCCAGTGCATTTGGTATTTTCCGTATTTTGATCACTCCCAGAAGGGAAATCTTTTCGTGTTAAGCAACTTCGTTTCGTGTTAAGAGAAAAAAATGCATAAAAACGGATAGTCGTTTGTCGGGACCGTTATATTATTTCGTGTTAACCGATATTTCGTCGAATGCATTTTCGAGTTCAACATATTTTACCGTACTTTTACTTTAAGGGAGTTTCAGTTCCCTAAATATCTTGAAAATTGATTTAAGGTTTTTTGATGTTTTTATATGCAGTATTCACAAGAACATTCCAATGAAAAAAAACATTTTCTAAGTTACAAATTACCAATGCATTGAAAGAAATTTTTTGAAGTGACTTATCTCCATCCATTTCTCAGATAAAAATGCAGACACTGAGCTTGCAATGTAATTGCAATTTCTCAAACTATGTCGGCGTTGAGTTGACAACGTTTTGAGAATTGCAGAGATCTTCGTGTAACCCAACATCCTACAACTAAGATTAGATTTAACAAGTTTCATAATTAAATTGTGCAACGCTTATTATCAGAATCTATGGAAATTACAGAGACATGAAAATATTTTTTGTAATCTCACTATACTAATCTCATACATACATCTACTACGGAAATAAAAAACTGGGATGTTGCGGAATTGTTTGAAAAACACTGGTCACTTCAACGCAAAATCTAATTCAGCCGGTTGAACAAAGAATGAATAAAAAAACATAGAGATTGCTTTTTAACAAGCTCTTAAAAGTTTCACTTGTATGTAATGGAATCTTTGAACCAATTTTTACCCACTTTAAAAGGTCAGATTAATTCGAAATTTTGCACACTTGTCAAGGACCGATGACAATACAATAATTTCATAATTTTGTTTCATTGTCCTGATCAGGATTGTAATAAAAAAGGATTTTAAGGATTTCGAGAATTGGCGACTAATTCATTATATCGTTTCCAGATATGGTGACTAATTGCCTAAACCATTTTCAGATTTGGCGACTAATTCCATATGCTATTTCTAGATTTTGCTTGTGAATATAAATAATTTATGTTCTAATTGCTAAATATTTTTTTTTATTTTTAGAAAGCAGTACCTTAAGAAGTGATGATACGAATTAACATTATAGCAATAAGAAATATAAACAGCATTGTTTATTTTTTTCTAAAATGCAAATAAAAAATGAAAGACTCGTGTATGTGAAAAAAAAAATTTTTGATCTAAGCTGGCGTTACTGAAACTGTAAGGAGGGGAGAGCATATCGAAAGTCCAAAGTAAAACATTTAAAACAATTATTAATTTACCGAAAGGAAGCAAAGCAAAATACATTCTGAGATGATTAAAAATAAAATGCATATTAACACTGATATAAGATACCTATAAAAGTATCAGTGCTCCAAAAAGTATTTAATAATTGATTAATCAATACTTAATTAAAATTAAGTTTAGTAATTATTGGTGACTTCCATGGGCTTGTCATATACGAAATATAATACATATATTGGTAATATATGCACTTTATAACATTAAAGTCGCATTACGTCGCCCATCTGGTAAAGTGGTTAGCGACGCTGACTGCTGTGCCTGGGTTCGAATCTCGGAGAAGACATGGATGTTTGTAAATGGATAGTGCCTTCGCTGCATGGGAGTACTTTAAATAGCCATCGAGCTGCAAGACCTCTCGTGACTTTGGTCGAAGGGAAAGACAGGTGAGAGCCCTGACCACCCCCAGGGTTTTCTTCCTCAAAATTGGGGTGAAACTGAGCTAAATCGTTCTGTCACCTGTATGGTGCTTAAAGCGACGGCTAACGACAGGCGTCGCTTAGTCCTTTGCCATGATGAATTTCATGGGCCATGATCTTGTCTTTACCCAGCAGGTGGCATTACTAACAACAAATGCATGCTTTTATTGTAGATCGAACTAAAAAAATGAAAAATAATTTTTTGTGTAAAAAAACTAAAAAACACGCTTTCATGTTTAATCGAACTTAAAAGTAAAAAAATAATTCTTAATATAAGAACAAAATGACTAACGAGAAAATTAATGTCATTGGGGTAAATACGTGGAGTACTTTGTATTACATTTTTTACACTAAATCAGCATTTCGGAATAGAACTAGTACGAAATTATAACCATTCATATATAGCACCCCACAATTTTACCCCAATGACACTAATTTTCTCGTTAATCATTTTATTCTTATATTAAGAATTATTATTATTTTATTATTATTATTTTTTTTTTACTTTTTATTTTTCGATTAACATAAAAGCGTGTTTTTTAGTTTTTTTAAACTATAATTTATTTCAATTCCTACTATTAGTTCATAATCTATATATCTTGTTATATATATCTTGTTCAAATTTTCAATCGTTAATAAAATACTTTTAAAAGCTCTCAGTTGAGCTGAAAATTTATATACACGATTATTTTGGATGACAATACGATAATTTAATTATAATTAAGGAAAATTAATTGATTAAAACTAATTATTCAAAGAATTACAGATACAGCCACTTTGGCTTCTTTTTTAGCGACTAGAGTCAAAACTTTAAAAGATATTTTTTTTCTCACTTTTAAAAGCATTCAGTTGACAAGTTTTATATAAGTATTGTCATCTAAATATTTTGGATGACAATACGATACTTTGATCATAATTGATAAAAATTAATTGTCACTTAATATTGTGATTCTGTCATAAACATGTATAAACATATTTATATTAATTGTAATCATTTGATAAAAAGTAACAAAAATAATATTTTTCTTTGTTGACCTAAGTAGGAATTGTCTTTAAAACTTTTTATAGCACTTGCTAACAATACGATTGTATAAAAAAATAATGGTACTTATGTATTATTGCAACCACGCTAACTCATTAAAATAACTCATTAAATTGGCAACCCCGATTTCACACATGTTTTTATTTTTTCTTTTCCGTTTTTTGTGTGTTTTAAGTTTTTAGCAACAAAATTCCTTTTTTTTTTGCAGTTTCTGTTATCCTATATAACACAAATTCGCAAAAACTGCATTTTTAAAAACAGAGAATACGCTTTTTATTCGGAATTATCTATAAAACTAAAATATAAAAATATGTTCAAATCAAATCAAAAAATCACCACAGAAAATCGGAATTCATATGTAATAAAATTATTCTTATAATATGAATAAAAAAAGGTTTTTATCTTCAGAATCAAAATTAGATCAACACAAAACCATAATCAAAATATCATTACTCAAACAGAAATAATTAATTTTGCTTTGCTTGCATTTTAAAGATATAAATCAACATAATAAATGGTGAAACTACAAGTAACGCTACTTCCTTCTGCAATAACAGATCTTTGAGGATAAATAAATTTTTTGCTATTTTTTTTTCACTATCCGTTATTGGAAATAAAAAATGATTCAAATCGTAAATTAAGATTTTTTTTTTTTTATTTTGACTTGGTTTGAAATATGAGACAAAAAAACATTCCATTCTTGGAATTTTCTCTCTCTCTCAGACTTCACACATAAAAACGTAACAACGATTTACAACAAAAAACTACATTTTTCAATAACAGGAATTAGAAAGTAAGACGTACCAATCCAATTGAAAAAAACAACATGTTTTAATGCTTAAAAATCACACGTTTGTAAGACAATTTAAAGATACAAATTTTAAATGCACACTCACTGAATATTTGAATTCGTGAAAAGAAAGTATTTGGTACATAAAAAATTAAACGTGAAAACATATTTCACATATATCATCATGTTCCTATTTTTTTTTTTTTTAATTTCTCCGAAAAACATGTTTGATATACTATACATATACATTAAACTTTTCTTGTGTAATTTAAAATGTAATGAATTGCTTAGTTACTTTTACTGAATATTTTCGGATTTTCAAGCTTTATGTTAGAAATTGCTGTTTATTGCTGTCCATAAATTCCAGAACTTGATTCATTGATGACAGATTATATTTTATTTTCTCGATATGCTAGTAATATTTCTTCTGTAATGTCAAAATCGAACGTTTAGTTACAAATAACTCCATCGTAGAAATGTACAATCATTAGATTGCGCAATTTCATAAGTAATTGTATTATAAAAGTCATTTGTAAAACTCAGTACTTATATAGAAAGTGGGTACTTTTGATTTAAAAATAGTTAAATAAAGACTATATAGTCTTCAGTTAAATATGATAGTCTTAATAGCTATTAATCAAGTACTGAATTTCAAATAAAAGATTCGAGTACTCATAGAAGAATTGGAAAAATTTTAATAACATAACATTTTACACTGAAATTATTCAATTAAGTGCGGAAGAACAAAAATTATTTCATCAAAAAATAACTTCCTATTCCCTTAAGCAAAATAATATCGAATCTCAGATTCAATATCTGTGAAAAGTACGTTTAAATTTTTGAGAAGCTAATTACCATAACGAATACTAAAAAAATTTTTCTTTTTCTTACTTTTATAAAGTAAAATATAGTATATAATTCTAAGGACACATATGTCTAAGGTCACATATGTTATAAAATAAAGTAACCACCGTCAGACGGTATAATGGTCAGTGACACTGACTGCTGTGCCGTAAGATCTGGCTTCGAATCCAGGAGCAGGCATGAATGTATGTAAATGCATAGTGCTTTTGAAGCATGGGGGTACACTAAAATGCCGTCGAACCGGAAGTCCTCTCATGAGGTTGGGGGAAGAGGAAAAGAGATGGAAGACCCCTGACTCTCGCCCTGGTAGTTTTCCGAATGTTAGTAAATGTTTAGTGTGATATGCAGGAACTCCAAATATTTGGGAAGCTGAAAGTATTCTTCAGAGGTTGGTTAGAGGCCCCTGACCCTCTAGGGCAGCGATACTCAACCTGCGGCCCACCTAGTCTTTTTAAGTGACCCGGTCATGACCCAATGCTCTGAGAAATTCTTTTATTTAATACAATGTATTCAAAATTTGGTGGGGAAACCTTTTGACACAAGAAATCGAATATATCAATTTTGCTTTTTTAACAAGATTTTATAAGTTTCACTTGTATGTAATGGAATCTTTGAACTCAATTTTTACACACTTTAAAAGGTCAGATTAATTCGAAATTTCGCACACATGTCAAGGACCAATGACAATACAATAACTTAAAATTCTCCAGTTTTATAAGTAATTCCTTCTTCTTCCTCAATTTTTATATTTCTTTTTTTTCGAATGGCCCTAAGTTTTCTTCTGCAGGTTTTTGCTGTTGGCTGTGAGTGACGTTTCGAATCTGCAATGCGCTCATTATCGAATGTTTTTTGTCCCCGTACAGTATAATAACCTGAAACAATACTCATTTAATTTAATATGGAAATTAATCCCTGAAAGCCATTATTTAACTGCACAACAGCAATGTAAGAACCTAAACGCAATGTTTGATGCTCAACGAAAATTTCTTTTGGTAATATCTGCCAGAAAATTGCATTAAAACTTTCGTTTGGATTTTTAGTTTTGCCGTGTAAACATTTCTTTAAAAGATTTCTGTCAGACAAATCCATATAAACTGGCATTATCGTGTTAACAATATTTTGTGGCAGTCCCAAGGATTTATCCTGATACACAATATTAGAAGCTTTAGCCCGTTGAAATTTACACCAACTTTCAGCTCCGACAGGGCACTGTCCATGTTTTGATGAGCAACACTGAAAGAAGGCAGCAATAACAGCAGACTGCATTTTGTCCAAGTTCCCAATATTTCTTCGAATAGCAATTCCATAGTAATTCTGTAGCTTATTAATTAAACCATCAGTCAATTTACCTTTCCCCCGAGTCCTTTATTTCTGCTTTTCAATTTTCGAAGCCTTGTTTCAACTCTTTTTTGAATATGCCCTATACATTCTAGCTTCGTAACAGAATCTTTCCCGTAAATGTCCTTCACGGTATCAAAATCTTTGGAATCTCCATCTCCATAATAGTCAGTGTATCGTAACATTCTATGATCTTCCGACCTCTCAAAAATACGATAAGCCCCAAACGTTTCCATACTGGATGAAGATCCTTTATGATGATTACACCGCAATTTCACATTTTGTTGCTCCGTCTTTGAATTGCATTTTCTACAAAACTGAGATAAAGTTTCAAAGTCAACAATTTTCCCAGTATCAACAGATATTGCACTAACACAACCATTAAACGAAGAAAAACCACGACACTGCCAGGTACCATCCACCGAAACACCACAATTTACAATATCATGTATAGATTTTGTTAATTGCCTAATACCTTTTCTTGCGACATTCATTATTTTTTCTCCAATGGAAGTAGTAGCACTGAGGAGTTTTTTTCTTGTTGGCGGAATACAAGCTTTGAGAGAAAGGGAGGTAGATTCAAAACAGCACAAAGTTTTCTTCCTGCTGAAACACCTCTACCTTACAATCTTAAGCCATAAACAAAACGAGTATATTGAGTTCATTCATTTTGTCTAACTTTTTAGAAGTACAAAATGCCGATATGAAACTGCAATTTTTGCAGTGCAAAGTAAAGTTTGAAGATAATCCAAGCCTTGAATCTTCTACAAGATAAAGGCTTCCTGCTGTACAATTTTTTGTTGGGCAACACAATAAAGCAAAAATACCAGTTAAAATTTCCAGATCAATCAACCTGTTTTCAATTAAATGTTCTGAAATATTACTTTCATCATTATTTGCCTGATTACATTGCTGCAGCTTTAGTGAACTGGCGGTCATAATTTCTTCCTTGCATGAAGCAGTTTCAGTACATGTATTTTGGTTTCCATGAAACTTTCTTTTATGGGGATGATATGAAAGACATTTACCCATGATTTCAGGTAAAATAAATTTAAGATTAAACTAAAATAATTTAAATTCTACAAATAAAGCAAAATATAGAAAAAACAGAATTAAGATAGGCGTGGTAAATCTAGCGTCGAATGTAAACAAACACGGAATAGTGATAGTTTTAAAATTCCGTTGCCAATCGTTTGCAACAAAATTGTTTGAAATAATTATTAGCAAACTGTAGCTTATTAAACAGATAATTAAAATTTTGGTTTTTGAAATTCCATTTTAGGGAAATAATAATTAAACACTGCATAAGTCGCTCACTTCCGATCCAGATGACATTACTTCCGGTTTCGTTTTCAACTACTATGACTTATTAAAATTGCTATATCTAGAGTTCTAATTTACGTAAAATTAAAATAAAGACTGTTTTGGAGGTTAGGGCTTTGTTTTACAATCATAAAAAAAAATTCGACATTTTTGTCAAAAAACACTTTTTCAACCTAGTCGGATACCTTAAGTCAAAAACTAGTCACTCACCAATATCTGATACTAATTCAACACAATTGCAATATAAATCTCTAAACAATACGCGGAGTCGGAAAACTGTCGACTCGTATCATTGTACGTATTACAACTAGAAAATAAACCTTCCTCACATCAGCTACTGTAGATGTTGGAATTAAATTAGTTGCGTACCTTATAGGGCTTTAAGGACACTTTTTCCACAGAGACCGAAACACATGAAATCTGTGCCATGGCTCAAATTTTTCACTTTTGTGACTTGTGAATGTTTGGAGAATGGGGTACCAATTTAGATATATCACCTTCGTCCCTTGACGAGATAATGAAATCTGTGATCTGTCGCTAATAAGCCTAGTGTAGCTTCAAAGGGTGAGATTAAAAAACCTACAGCTTCGATAGATTTTGTCTTCAGACAATGGTTTAGAGAAGCAGACAAAAACTGCTGACAAAACTAATGGAGCAAAGGTGAATACACAATCGTTGGTGAAGTCATCATTAAAAGTCTAAAACAGGAATCAGCAACTTTGTAGTTGTGGTGTGCACAAGCGAAGTACCAATATAATTCAGGATGTCGCGGTGTAGGAAACAACTGAAACAATTCGATTACATCAGTAATGCATGCATAGATGGAGAAAAGAGGTCGAGGATGTAGAGATTTAGAATTTTATTTCCTATTAATTTCGCATCATTTAAAGATATTTATTAACATAAAATTAAATAACATGAAATATAACTATTTTTTCAACATAAATAGAAAATTTTAAATTGTACTTGTGTATTATGTGTGTTTTAAGCATACACAGTAAGACCCCACTTAACACTGTTTCGTTTAGCGCTGTTTCGCGCGCGGTTTAGAGCTCTTTTATTTCAATCCGGGGATTCCCCGAAATTGTAGGTTTCAAAATATGTACATAACATATCCGAAACACAGTGTAGTTGTGTTTCTTGTTTGGTGCGGTGCTGTACGGACGCATTTTTATCATTTGAAACATTTGTTGACATTATTGTAATTCTAAATTTATATAATACTATAACGATTAATACAGTGACAAATATTATGATCTTTAGTTTTTATCATGGGGGATAATGAAAAACAAGAAAAGAAAGCAGCCATAAAAAGCATTTCACTGGAAACTAAAATGCAAGTGATTAGAAGATTAGATTCTGGTGAACGTCAATCTCAAAGTAGTACTGCATTGAATTTGGCAAATTCAACAAGATGCCTTCTTGACAAAAAGCCAGAAAATTGGAAACACAGAAAGACTGAATGATCTGACTGACTTAGAATTTTATTTGTTTTTATATGTGTATATATTCTTTTATATTTTTATTTTTGTAAGAAATAAATGTTTGGTTTTTATTTTTATTAAAAAAACATGATTATTAAATTTAATACCTAACCAATTTTCTATCCATCTTCCCCTAACCCCATTATTTACATGTTAAGATAGCCTCGTTTAGAGCTGTTTCGCATTACGCTCTACTTTGATGGAACGTATCCCCCGCGTTAAGCGGGATCTTACTGAACTTATTAAAATGAGAAACAAACAGCAGTAAATATAGGTATTACCTTTTAATATATTTAAAAAAAATTGAAAAAACATACCTAGTATTTGCACCGCTCTGCTTCATATTGCAATATCAGGGGTATAATTGATGACTTTTAATTTGACACGATTCTGAAAATTCAGTGGTTAAACAACTTCTTTGCAGACTCAAAATATTTTTCATATGATAAAAGATTTATTCAAGTAGATATGTAGAATGAAATGTAGAAAGCCGAGTACATGCAATTTTAACAGTTACATCTTACCAGAGAAATGTGACATCCAATAATTTTAAAAAATAACTGTCGATTTATTCTTAGTTATCTTTCAGAATGGTTTCTTAATTCCATAAATGTTGCTTTCCATAATTCTGTAGATGTCAGTCCAATAAGCTTCGTTACAAAATTATCAACTTTCATCCATTCAAAAATTGGGAAATTTGTAGAGTAATGTAAAGTGCCACTGAGAATTGAAACCGCTTGCCAAATGAGGTAAGTGTGCCATAGTCGATGACGCCTGCTCTAGAGTATTCATTTAAAGCTCTAGAGGCAAAAGTTGAATTCACGAAACGTCCAATGATAGTCTAAACACTTACCACAACGATAGAACAGATTTAGAGGCTCAATTTAAAGGTGGAGAGAACGGATTTATTGATCTCGGTCCATATTCCCTTACAACAACTAACAAATAAAACGTTGATATGCGTTTAACAGAAATAAATGAATTGCATTAAACTTTATTTATGCACTTAAAAGTTAGAAATCGTCGGATTTGTTAGCTACTGAGAGACGTAACGATTTAAACCACTCTTTCGCTTTTGACCGAAAATCTAAATTTTAATAGAATTTTTAATATATAACTGTGCAATTTTTGCTATGTTTTCCAGGGGTTTTTTTGCAAGTTTAAGTAAATACATGCCTGACATGAAATTTGTATGCGAAGAACTGTTAAATTATTTAAACGCACTAACTAAATGTTTAGTATTAGAAACTGATTTATGACAATTATTTCTATAGTACTTAATTTTTCGGAAGTTTCTAGGCCAATTTTAGGCACAAATTTCGTAGAAAGATTTGAATTACCTTTAACCTTTTTATAACCTTTAACCTCCATCCAATTGAATTAATAACAATTTTTGTGGTGACACCCAATACCCCACTTAACTTTCAGAATTTACATGAATTGAAGCCTATTCTGAATTTATTATTAGTAAAAATTCTGATAATTACTGTTTAATTACTAAAGAGCCTCCAATATTAAATAAATCCAGTAGACTTCAACCGGAAAAACTATAAGAAATAAAATTTGAATCATTGACTCTTTGTTAAAGCAAGCCCTATTTAACCATTCGAGAGCCTACGGCTTAGCCTAGTTCCTCTGATAGCGCATGTATGAGAGGGTGTTGTATGTGGTAACTACCGTAACTTAAATACGCTCGCAATTCTAAGTAAATATCTATCGCCTCGTGTTCTAAACTTTTAGATGCTATGGAACAGCAAAACCATTTTCTCAAAACTGGATTTGGTAAAGGATTACAATTGGCTATCAGTAATCAATCAGATATTGGGGCGGGGCGGGGAGCTCCAATAAACGCATTGGATTGCAAAAAAAAACAACATTCAACGGTTTAAAGACAAAATATTCCATTGTTTAGTTTTCCACGTTTATTTGAACAGTATTCTTGTCGCTTTTGTAGATTTATTGAATTAAAACTGCTTAAAATAAATTTACAAACGCTCTTCACCAATGCCAAATTATTTTAAATGTTAATAAATATAATTTTATAGAATCAGTATTAAAATTCGTTTTTTGTTATTTAGGGTGACTGCCTACCTTCGGACCCAATTTTTTTTTTATAAAAACAAATTTTTGAAACAAATTGAGTGTTTTGAGGAAGAAAAATAAAAAATTTGTAAATACATAAAAAATTTTAAATAAATATTGTACTCCTAGAAAAATTGGTTGTTTTCAAGGAAATTTTGCCAAATTTTTACTAAAAAGGGTAACACTGTACAAATATTTCTAATACAATAATCATAATTTTCTTTGTACACAACATACATATTACGGTACTCTTCAAAATGACCCAAAATCTAAGAGAAATATTAAAATACAAAAAAATTACAGACAATTATACATAATAATATGAAAATTTTGATATTTTTTAAGTTTTTTCTTTATAAAAACTACTCTAAATGAAAAGATATTTAACCTACAACAAAACTTATGGTCCGCTTTATGAAAAATACTATAATAAACATTCCCACAAAATTTCAAAACGTTATCTGCTTTGGATCTTAAGATATCATGTATCTGGTAAAGGGTTTCTTGCGAAAACATAATTTTGAGATAAACTCATTTAAAATTTTATCTTACCGGCCTTTTGCATAGAGTGATGTTTTTTTATAAAATCACTATAACTTCGCGTAAAAGAAAAAGAAAAACTGTTTTGGACAGAAAAATTTTCAAACTATAAGATTTTGAAATAAAAAAAAGGCCTTATGTAGACGAAAAACGACATTTTCAAGGTAGGCATCACCTTAATAATAAGGAAGTCATCGCTCCTACGGAAACGGTTCAGGCTGTTCCTGAATTTTCACTGTCTAAAACTCTGTACGTATTGCATCATTTCTGGACTATCATAAATATTTCCTCCGTTTCCTGGTACAAACAGTACAGAAATATACATACTTCACAATATGTGATCAAGTCAAAATTAATTAGAAACAAGATTCAAATATAAATAAAAAGGAAATATTCAATGCTTCTAAAAGTATTTTGAAAAATGCTGCGACATAGCCATCGTTCGATAGCTATGTCGTGGGGTGTCAGCGTAAGTTAGAGGTGTGGGATTTTCGGAATGATATATGAGACATTCTATAATTCTTAATATGACTTTTATTAAGAATTTAACTTAAATTACTTAGATATCGAACAAACTTATATTAAGTGAGAATAAACCAAAGTACGCAGTTTTAACTAACTCAGATCGCGCAATTAGATCACTTATCAATATAAATATATTATATCTGCCTAATCTCGTCTCAATAATATACTAGCGTTCAGAATATAATCTTCCTACCTTGGTTGAATACTCAACGGTTCAGTTACTTTCAGATAGGCTGTTGGGCTCGCGTGCAATAGTATGCACCTTGTAGTAATGGCTAGATGTCCGTGATTCTTTGGTAGGCCGTCAAATTACACTTCTACCTTTTCCAAACAGAACTTTCTCTAAATTGCCATCATTGCTCACTAAACTTTCTATCCTTTTAAAGGTTATCTTATTTGCATCTATGCTTCGTTTCACTTCTTGGATTTGGGTTGGAAAAGTTTTGCCATTAATCGTGGCCGTCAAAGAACATAGAGGTTATGTTAGAAGAAGAACGCGAGAGATGTCACAATGCTGTTTTAAATGCTAATCAGAAAGATGATGCGAACTTGTCCTACATGATCGATACTTCAGATAAGACCACAAGTGAGGTTCTAAATCAACTTGTTGATAATAACCCACAAAGAATATCATTATTTTTTCCTATGTTGATACTTATACCGAAAACGTTTATACCTATGATCGAATGTTACTCGTACCGTACTGCGACGTTCGCTAGTTCTTTAATTTCTTCGAAGGCATACAATTCACAAGTATTGCTATCACAAATCACTTAAATTTGTCTCCATTAAAAAACAAATATTTTCCCTATCAAGCTATACATCTAGAATTTTCGCACCAATTTTCAACAGATTACGATACGTTTCAGATAGTTCTGATGCCGTTCCTGGTGTTTTCATTTTAAAAATGTCTTCCGAAATTATGGATCTGGAGTAGAAATATATTCACAATCTTATCTTGGAGGAAAAACATTTGTATTTGTTTCAATTTCAAATGATATAACTTGCTTGTAGCCTAAAATTGCAATATCTCAACTGGTACTTAATGAACTGTTTGTTCCAGAGAATTTTTTCTATTTCATACAGGAAGCAAATGCACTTTTAAATTATTCAAAGATGCATTCATCTAGATTACATCTAATATCTGGCTTCTTATATGCAGAAAAAATACTTCCAAATTTTATCATTCATGTACACTTCGTAGGGCCATTACTATAGACCGATGGTTAGACATACAGCTTCATGTGTGTCGATATATAATTGAGGCAACTTGGGGTTTTTCCAAAGAGCGTTCAAATAACAGACATTTATGCCTCATTTTTTAAAAGATTAGTTTCTAAATGTTTCGGACAACACAGTACTAGAATTAATCCTATAATTAAGAGAAATAATACAGGGTTATTTATAATTTCCTCCCTGGTTTTGAAGCGTTGTAGTATAAAAACTAAGACAGATACAGCAAAAAATCACATTTGAAAGCATACAGAAACAAGCCAAGTTTTATTTACATACTTTATAGGTGATAGGTTTGTGAAACCTTGGTTACAAGATATACATCAATGCGATAGACCAGGTCATGCCACACTCAACTTAACATGGTACTATCACTCGGATTATACCGACTGTGGGAAATAAAAATCACTTTTAGTAATGATTACATTACATTTAGCCATTTTTTACACCAATCTGTCGTTAATTATAACATTTAAAAAGCATGTGAAAACAAAAGAATAAATGTTTGCCGATAAATTGTCACGTCATCGCCTTTTTCAATTGAACAAAAGAAAACATGATTCAAAGAACAAGCGAGGGATGTCTTTGTTTACATCACAAATCTCAAAATGCTATTTGTCGAAGGCTAATCACATAAAAGAACAGAGTGCCAAACACACATAAACTCCTAATAATACTAGGGCTTTTAGTACGCCCTTTATGTTTAGATTTTCTCAGAAATCTAACTTCAAAGATCATTGTTTTTAATGAAATTGGGGAAGTGAAAAACATGTTTTCTTTTTATTCATGTTTGCTTACTAAATGTGAAAAGATAAATTTGAGCAAAATGTGAAATAATGTTATTTTTAGTGTTTCGGGAGATTCTTGTCTGAACAATAAATAATTTGAATTTACAGGTTTTAATTTTTCCCTGCTGCTCCCATCCTTTACAGTACCAACGGAAATATAACTCTATCACTCTCTCCTCACTTACCAACTTTCGCATGTAGAATAACATCTTTAAGTGCAACATCATTAAGGTAAAAAAAAATGACAAACATAGTGAAGTGCTTTTTTGAAGTTATACTTCTTTTTGCGCGTTTGGAAAAAAGGATGAGGGTAAATTTTCCAGATGCCCGCGCACACCGCCACGGATGTGACGCAAAACCATGGCGGATGTGACGAAAACCGTCACGAATGCGCGCGCATACCGTCACGGCACCGATGCACGCGCACACCGTTGTCTAATATTTTAACATGCCACTTTTTTCGTGCTAGGAAACTGATATTTGGGGGATCGTAATAACTATTGTTAAAAACCATATCTGTTTGGACGCATCCCCCCGGTGCATTCCTCCCTCTACAGCTTTTTGGCCAATATCTCGGCACCCGAGCCTGACAGTCCATTCGGACCTGGCGCATTCAATCCCTCTCTATCTGCTCTTCCAGTTATTATAAGTTCATGCCGCCCCCGACCCGCAGAGGGCTATTTCTTCCATAGTTTTAAACATTTTAAAACTTTTTTAATTTGTTTAAATTCACAATATCTTAGCTCCTGTTCGAGTCTCGGACTTGAGATTTGAACCAACTGTTCCACTTATCAAGACCCACCCAATCATCTACATCATTCTGATTGAGTAGGTATGGGGAGGTCTTAAGCACTAAAATAGCATGCTCCCATGTTAATCCTATAGGGACTGGAAAAAATTTCACCCCTCCCCCCAAGGAATTGAGCTTGGGACTTGATTTTTGGAAGCCAGCCATATTTTCGTATAAGCATGAGCTTTACGTGGAATTGGTGCCCTCCGGTGCCCCACCCTACAGGTCTTCCCCAGTAACAACTCGAATCCTATGCCACCTTGGTCGACCGCACCAGCTGGATTCGATTGTTCTCCATATGAGCATCCTAGATATATATTTTCAGGAACATAGCCCCATTTCTTCACCCATATGTAACATTTTAAAATTATTTTAAAGTTTTAAATTTTTTTGAATCCCGCATAACTCTGAGGATTTTTTATCTTCTTTAATAAAACTCGAACCAAAGGTTCTTCTCGTTGAGTTCTTTCATCTGCTATAATTCGTGTGTAGATAGTGGGCCTAGGGGAGGAAGTTATCACTAAAATTAGAATCCCCATGTTATTCCTATGGAGTTCGATCTTTTGATGACGTCACGATATTACAGAGATAAAAGGATGAAACTTTGGGATCACCTACTACTTTGTGTATCGTTGGGATGTACTTGACCATTTACGTCACAGTTGCCCCCCACGGGGGAGTTAGTATCGTTTTCCTTTCTCAAGCTAGCGCCGCCCCATTTGCAACTACAGACTCCGGACCAGTTCGAATAGATTCCTCTTGTATTTCCTCAGAACCAGGCCAAGTTCCGAGTTGCTGGGTGCCCTGCTTCTATTTTATTTAATTGTTTTAAATATTTTAATTATTTTAAAATGACCATAA
>BMAV01014914.1:44356-64307 GCA_019973955.1 Trichonephila inaurata madagascariensis
ACATGCTTTAGAAGAGTTTTTTCACCGGCGGAATGGAATTTAGTGATCTATAGTCTAGGATGGCAACACTTTGTTTTTCCACGAGACCTTTCAAAGTCTGTAAAAGAGGAAATTCTTAGCGTTACATGAGAGACTCCGTGGACCCCCTCGAAAGAAGCAGGGGATCTCAGAGAAAAGCGGTCTACAGTTTAAAAATCTATGTGACCAACAGCACAATTCGTACGAAAATGATACATTAGATGCATTAAGCGTACATACGGATTGCTTTTGCATATGAATATAACTTGATTAAGGTATCCGACTACGTTCGGAACCATAATTTTGAAAAGTGTATATATAACTGGATAATATTTATATTTAGTGTCACTGAGATTTGAAAATGTAATAATATTCGTAAAACAATTTTATATACAATAAAAAATTATTTAAGTACAATATTTTGACAAAAAATTAATATAGAATGACCCATTTTCAAAATATTCTCCTTTTGTGAAAAATGCTTCTATTATAATAATATTTTGCCTGTGTATAGCTCAGACCTCTGTACAGAGACTCAACTAGAATTTTTGAAATATATAACTTAGAAGTGGGTTTATCGATGTTTTACGACAACAGAGGCGAGAAATTAAAAAAAAAAGACGCTGATAATTATTTCAGTTGTTGTAACTCTGAAAATAATGTCAATTTTTCAAAAAAAGTGGTTCAGACTTTCTGGAGAAGTTTTTAATTTATATAAGCAAAATATTATTATTTTAGAAGCATTTTTTATAAAAGTAGAACATTTTGAAAAAAGGTTATTCTAAGTTATTTTTTTGCCAAAATATTGTGTTTAAATAATTTTCTTTTGACTAAATGTCCTTAAAACTGTTATGCGTGTATTCCAATCTAAGTGACACTAAATATCATGAAAATTCTCCATTTATGCGCTTTTTTAAACTCACGGTTCCGAACGTAGTCGGATACCTTAATGTTACATTTAAAAATAGTATTGTTTTATTCTGCGCATTTTCTTAAAAGGAATTGTAGAAGAATTTGTGATATTTGTGATGTTTTTGGTAGCTCAGAGTGAGCTTACAGTATTCTTGAATTAGTATCTGTTGTAAAAGGCACCTTAGTGCATTTTCTGATAGCAACTATTGTATGCCATATTCTTAATGAGATATAGACTTATAATCCACTAATTGTCATTCCACAAATTAGATTATTTAAAAATTCAGATACTTTTATAGGCAAAAAATAAATAAATTCCTCCAAATCCACAGGTATTTAAATCTTATTAGACATCCATATGTACAATAAAGTTGCCATATAATCAAAAGATATGCGCTTAAAAATTCTTAAGAATCGGTGTTGTTGGATATTGTGTGTTGTGTGAAATTTTTTTTGTAATTTCATTTAATGTCATCATGGTAATTGTGTCTCTTAACTTTTTTAATAGTTTGTAATAAAATAATAATCTCCTTTTACAATATGCATTTTTCTGAAATTTTGTCTCATTTGTTGCAATTCGGTAGATGTATATTATAATGGAATGTTAAACAGTATATTAAGATAATATAATCGTATTGAATGTGTAAGTTCATAACTCATTACATTTATACGGTTTACGTAAGGAATTCATATTAAATTACTTTTAAAGGGATTTTCGAGTGGTTTTTATTTATGATTCAAATTTAAAAATTTTTATCCTTTCCAAAAATTTAGTATTAAAAAACGTAATGTGTTAAAACTCTTGCAGAAATGAATATTGTAAGCCATATGTAAGTAAGAAGTTTGCAGTTTTAATGAATTTCAGAGGAAAAAGAAAACGCTGATAGACTAACACTTATTGTTTGTCTCTCGGTGACATTTAAAGGAAGAATTTACAAAACGTTTCACTAGTGTATTGTGTAGAAACTAGTTTTGAGAAATATATTAGAATTTCTCGTGACAAAGTCTATAATTCATTTTTAAATATTAAGTAATGTGACATAACCTCAAAACAAAATAAATAAATATTTCAGCCGGGGCCGTTTTTAACCTCCCTGGGGCTCTAGCCACTTTAAATTGTTATACCCCGCTACACACTATTTCCAGAGCACCTCCTCCTACAGTTTTTACCTTGCCAGTTTTGGTTCGGAAGGGATTTTCCGTTTCTTTGTTTTTGCTCTTCGGAGAGTCTTTACATTATCAAACACCCATGGATCTGAAGTGTCCTAGACTGGCAATCGGCAGCTGTAAGGAAAAGATAGTGGGATGATTTGACTACTTTTGTTTTCTTACCTAACAGCATCAAGGACCACTCACTCACACTTTTGTAAATCAGTATAGTAAATTAATAAAATCGTTTGCAATTACATTATATATGCATTAATATGTGAACTATTTTTAACTTCTTAATTATCATCTTTTTCATCGCTTATCTCGTTTTACTAGTTCTTACTTTTAGACATCCTTATCCTTGTTGAATCTCACAGTCATTGTATTAGTATAACAAAGGTTTTCTTCAACCTTTGATTATTACAAAATCATTGACACCATTGTAATTTGTATTGTAATGTCATTTTGAGTGCATATCAAAATCAAACTGTTAAGTTTTTCATTTTCCATAGTAGATCTCATTTCAGTCTTTACTCTCTGAAGGGCAGAAATGCTTCTCTCATGACTCGCAAGGCGGTGGTACATTCGCTGTAATTTTAATTTTTTCTCTTTTTTCGCCCTCCAATTTTTTACGCCCCCAAATCTCTTGCGCCCTAGGCACGTGTGTAGTGAGCCTAAGCGGAAACACGGTCTTGAGTCCAACATAAATAACACATTTGAACTCAGGAAATTTGTTTCAAGAGCCAAAAAGATTTTGAAATGTCTTTATTATGCAATATACTCGTATTAGTCATGTACTTTTTTAGAATTACTGAAAACGTATTTTTCGTTCTCTTATGAATATTCTAAAGAGATAAAAAAATACTGTTGTTAAATGAAAAGATAATTTATGACTAGCACATGTCTCCATGAAGAAAAGATAAAATACAGTGCTAAATTTTAACCGCGCGTTTTTTTTTCTTTCATTTCTTTCCTATCCGAAGAAATTTTAGAATTAAATTCTTATTTCTTAGTTAATGGTAAGAATAAAGTGGTTATTAAACAGTGGGTATGAAAATATAGAGTGGCTAATTTCATTATTATTTTTCTCTATATTAAACAACCTAGATATGTATAGTTCTCTAAGATTCCAAATACGTCATTATATAATGAAATATCAAAGTTGGATGTTCATACTCTAAACATTCAGTGGCGTAACGTACACCCCCGCAACCCCCGCACTGTGTGGGGGGCAAAATTCTAGGGGGCCCAAAGCCTGACTGACACCAAGTATTAGGGCTTGAGGCCCAAAACCTGACTTTGCAGGGGGGAGCCTAATATTCTCCGTTACACCACTGCAAACATTTTAATTAGTACAACCACTTTTCACATCAATTTTACTAAAAAGACAAAAATCATTTTTCTTTTTTACTACATCTTCAAATATAAAAGGATTTACAATGCTTCTTTTTTTAGTTCTACATATATGAAAGGCTTATGAATTTTAATAAAAACTACAGAGGAGACACAGAAAGGTGCTCCAGTGCCGGTACGGGCTCCAAGCTTGATGGATTCTTGTTATAAATTCAACATGCAACAAATAGATCTTGAACCAATATTGTAACCAGGGATGTCTTAAGACATGGGCTAATTGGACTTCAATGGAGACCTCGTCCCGATCAAGAGTCTGCCTTCATACGATTATGGTTTGAATAATTTTTACGGTCAAATGTTATTTTCGGATGTATTCTCAAAAAAACTAGGAATTTCGGACTATATGTCAATTAATAACAATAGTAGGACTACATTATTATGTGATGACCGTTGTCCATGTACAGGCTTACGCTTACCACTATAGACTATCATTACTCATTCAGTCAAAAGACAGCAGACAGTCGAGCTGGTTTGTGCAAATGAAAGTCAAAAAGTGTTTAAAAAGGCATACTATGTACTTTACTTACGTAACTAGTCATGAGTGGGCCCTGTATCAAAATTCCTTGGGGACCCTTTTTTTCTTACACATATTGGGGCCCCTGTAGCTTGGGGCCCGCATCATTGATACCGTGGTAGCTACGCCCCTGCTTTTAAGGGTCATAGGTGAGGCCTACATTTGAGCAGGGACCAAGGCTTCAAAAAATCTTAAGACGTCCCTGATTGTTACCCCGATGATTTCCATTTATTTGAGTCGTGCTAGCCCTATCCATCTTTCTTTCGTATATCTATATTGTTGCAATCTGTACAAAATTTCCGCATGCATTTTTTTGAACAAATTTTATATAAAAAAAAACGAATACTATTCAGTTCAAACAAGTTCGTTTTTAGTTCACAGTCATGCTTAGTAATTCTCGGATAACCTTTACATTGATGAGGGGGAGGGGGAATCACAATATCAAGAAAAAGTTGTTGTAAACTAATGAGGCCAGGGCAGTACATTTGCCTAGATAACATATTTAATTGATTTAACTTCAATGTCACAGGTTGATATAAAAGCGCGAGAAGAGTCATCTCAAATAAGAAATGATGTTACATTAGAAACCGGTGTAACTAGAGAATTTTAAATGCAAGCATGCAAAAATGCATACATTGTTTCGTGCAAGTATCGGATATCAGTTTGTGGGATGGAATTGCATGCCTATTACTCTTGGTCGGTCAGTATAAGGTTGTTTAATTCTGGTTGTAGATGACGCTGTTGTTGCCGTCCAATGATGTCCAGTTCATGCTTGATTGGAGAAAGATCTGGTGATCTAGCAAGCCAAAGTAACACGCTAACACTCTAATAGAGCATGTTGGGTGACAACAGGGTATGATGGCGCACGTTTTATCCTGTTGGAAAAACCTCTTGAATGAGGTTCATAAATGGCAGTGCAACAGTTTGTATCCCCAAACTGACGTATAAGTTTGCAGCCAGGGTATGTGAATTAACCTCGAGAGTGCTCCTGCAATCAAAGAAAATTTCTCACTCCAGACCATAACTCTAGGTGCAGACCCAGTGTGTCTAGGCCACAGAAAGTTTGTATGCAGGCCCTGGCCGGGCCCTTTTCTAATCAATATATAGCCATCATCATACAATCATTGGCGTAACGTACACTCCAGTAACCCCCATACCGATGGGAGGACATAATTTTCTTGGAGTGCCTTAGCCTGACTGATGCCAAGCCGTACTTGGCATCAGTCACCAAAGCATTCAAAGCATTCTAGAAAATCATTGCAATAAGATGTGGGTGTGAATTATTAATAAATTATAGTTTTAAAAAAAAACTAAAAAACACGCTTTTATAATGAATAGAACAAAAAAGTAAAAAATATAATTCTTAATATAAGAATAAAATGATTAACGAGAAAATTAATGTCATTGGAATAAAAGAGTGGGACACTCTATATTAATTGTTATAATTTTTTACTAGTTCTATTCCGAAATGCTCTGAGTTAGTGTAAAAATATAGTACAAAGCACCCCACTCTTTTATTTCAATGACATTAATTTTCTCGTTAATCATTTTTTATTCTTATATTAAGAATTTTTTTTTTTACTTTTTAATTCGATTCACTATAAAAGCGTGTTTTTTAGTTTTTATTAAACTATAGTTTATTTTTCATACTTTAGTTCAATCTACAATAAAAAAGCCTGTTTTTTTAGTTTTTAAAACTATCATTTATTCTTTGTTGAATTTATCCTTGAGTTGATATCTGGAGCCAGAATTATGTGGCTGCTGGAATTAGTCTTGCTTTTCAAGGGATATTAATTAACGGGTCTGAAGGGTATTTATTCTCTCGGCTTACGGGGCCTCGGATGAGTCCCACATCGTTATATTTCAAAGATTCCGTCTCATAGATACAGATCTAACTAATAAAAGTGTATTAAGAAGAAATATTAAATGTCAATCGTATTATCACCTTTTAAACGTATTGCTATAATGTTAATTCATACGAATTGTATATTGCTTTATAAAAATAAAAAAATATTTAGAAGTTAGAACATAAATTATTTTTATTCACATGCACGAGTCTTTTTTTTTTTATTTCCATTTTCAGAAAAACTAGACATATATTATGATAAGAAAGAACATAAAAAACATTTTTTTTGTATTAACCGCAATCATATTTGCGGTTTTAGGGTTGCACCTTAATCTTTTAGTCGCTAAATCTAGAATTAGTCACCAAATCTGGAAATGGCATATGGAATTAGTCACCAAATCTGAAAATTGTTTATGCAATTAGTCGCCAAATCTGGAAACGATATAATGAATTAATTGCCAAATTTCGAAATCCTTATTATCCTTATTTTTGAGGATCCTGATCAGGACAATGAAACAAAATTTTGAAATTATCATAGTTTCATCGGTCCTTGACTAGTGTGCAAAATTTCGAATTAATCTGACCTTTTAAAGTTGGTAAAAATCGAGTTCAGATTTCATTACATACAAGTGAAATTTATAAAAGCGTGTTAAAAAGGTCTAGTCTACTAAAATCTCTAAAAAAATTATATCCAAAAATAAACTAGTAATTGAATTTACAAAATGATTTCGTAAAAATAAAACTAGGAACAACTGATTTATTAGGAATCTCGTTTGAAGAGAAAGCTGGGCAAGCTCGCAAGCAGCAGAAGAGAACATTTTTCTGTGAAAGTAAAAGGGTCGGTTATGAATTTTTGAAAGAAGGAAAATTTTCATAGTGATTTTTTTTTTATGTCATATGCGGTAGAGTAAGGGCAGAACTATTTCGTTGAGATAATATGTATTTAACTGTTATAGGATACTTTACTGTATTTTTTGACGAGAGATAATTACCTGAAACTAAGAAGAAACCAACACAAAAACTAAAGGAAACTTACAAAGAAAGACGTTATTGAATCTTTTAATTTTGACGATATGAATTTGGATGTTTTTACTATTTTTATCAGAAAACAAAGATTAATGAAGACCCCCCTCCCCCCACTAGAAATTTATCGAGTTGCCAGAGAAATCCTAATGTAGAGATACTTCAAAAAATATTTTTAATACCTATATCGAATGCATCAGGTGAAAGATCTTCAGTTTTAAAGCGATTAAAAAATTACTTAAGAAGTACTACGGGAGAAAAGACAAATTGAACAACGTGGCCATATGGAACACAAGATGTTTGGGACAAAATAGATACGTCAAAAATAATTGATGAATTTGCCAGTGAGAAATCAAGAAGTAAAGTTGTATAGTAAAACTGTAAGCTCTTAGTAAAGGTTTTAATTTTTAAATACAGTTAAGAATTTGCTTAGCTGTTAAGTTTTGTTATAAGCAATACATTTTATTTTGAGAATTTAAGGTTAGCGAATCTCTTTTTACTATTTTAGTTGTTCAACTTTTGAGCCCATGGGCCTCTAACCTTCTACCGCCAGGAGCCTCCAGCTACCTTAAACAGCCTCAGTTTAGAATGTGAGAATTTTAACTGTATAAATTGGAAATTCAACGAATTTAAATATTTTTGATTCTTTTTATCCGAAGAATTTCATATTTTTATTTTCATGAGAAAAAAGAATTGAAAGAAATATGCTACAAATTTCTTCCGATATATTTTTACCATTGAGAATATCTTAATCTGCGTAGTGTTGTGTCCGACGGATAGATGGCAGCACGTTATCCCTGGCGCTCCATCTCCAGCGGTGAAGCGAAGCGGGTCGGTGGTTTGAGCGGATTCAACCGTCATAAATTCGTTTTATCTGTTCTTGGGCGAAGTACGTACATAATCGTGGTCTACGAAAAGTGCATCATTCTTCTGTGCACGCACTGAGAGGTGTGCGGGGCGCCAACGTTGAAATCGATTACAAAAGGTGCTTTAGTGCCGCTTGATTTTATTCGGGATTATTCTTTGGATTTTACTGGAGATGTGATTCATATATAAAGGTAAAAAAAAGTTACTTTTTCCGTAGCTGCTGATTAGTTTTGCTTCTGGTTTGTAAGCCTAAAACAACTCGCCGTCCTGTTGTGGGACTTTGATCGGCTTATTTGTCTTTCTTTTGCCGTCACGCAACTTGTTTTCGTCGCTGCTTTTGTGATTGGCATCGGAAGGTTCCGTTTCATTTTTCTGCAGTTAAGATTGGGATTTGGGTTGCTTTCATCACATTTCCTAAATTAATTCAAGATTATTTGTTGTCTGGATAAACAACGTGGAAAGTCTTGTTCTTGGTTTGCGTGTTAAATAAATACTTTCACTTTACAACAAATATATAAAATAATAGAACGACATGGAAATTCAAAAGTTAAATTGAAAATTTAAAAAATATTCCAGATTTTTTTTATTTTTTAAAAAAAGAAATATGGCATTGTTTTAATTAAAAAAAACTGCATTGAAATAAGGTAGCACAGAAACGTATGAATAATTTACATATTATGTAATATTTCCATTAAGTTTTTTTTTTATAAGAATACTTATTTCATTTGTTTTTTAAAAAATATGGTACTTCATGGACAAAAGCTGTTTTCTAAAATAATATGCAGAAATTAATTTAAATTTTAAGTACATTAAGACTGGGGAAATATTTGATTGTTTGTTCATAAGCTTTCAAATTTGAAGTAGATTCTTGCTTCTGTGTCAAAAAATAATTTAAAATTGCCATCACCTTTTTTTGTGTGGGTGTGTGATGAGTATTATTATTCTCTAACAAGAATAACATATTCAAATTATAATTTTTGATACTTTTTAACCAACAAAATTTATCCAAGTTCTTCCGAAACTAATTAGAAATATGTTATATATGTTAATTACTTTTTTTCATATATTTTCTTACACATTATCAATCAAATATTTCTTTTTTTTTGTTTCATTCAGGTAAACTATACATTCACTTACATAAATTTCCTTTTAATTCTACCACGTATTATCGCAAATTATTTCAATTACAAAGTTTATTTATCTGTTTTCTTATTTATGATTTATTCAGAAAGTTTATTCATAAACGGCAACAAAATTTTATCAAATTCATGTTTCCGGCACAAGTAAAATACTCAAACGATCTTGGATTGGTTGAAAAATACGGGGTAGATGCAGGATATGATTTTCCTCCGTCTATCTCTGGCAGCTTTGTGATAAGTAGTGTGCACAAACAGTAAAATATGTTCAGCGAAGGGCTTGAAAAACATTCCATTTGTCAATAAATAAAGATGTCTTGAATAGCGATGCATTTGCAAATTACTTTCTTAGTTATTCATCGAAACGTATATATATATATATATATATATATATATATATAATTCACTTGATTCAACTGAATTTATTATACGTTCACGTTTGCTGTGAATTCTGAAAGAAAATGAATTGTTTTCTGCTTACATTATGAGGAATTATTCAAATCTAAATACACTTTTATTTGTTATTTTGTATGAAGTGAATAAAATAATAATAAAAGAATAACAGTGTAAAACGTTAAGAAATATTTATGTAAATTAAAGGCATATAAATTCGCACGAAATGTAAAATTACTATTATCGTGATTAGCATTATTATTATCTTTCAAATTGCTACAAATAAAGCGAACATCCTCGAAAAATCAAATAATAATTAGTATTTGATAACATTTTATATTTATATGAAAGGAAGAGAAATTGCAGCAATATATAGTTACACTTAATTCTTTTCGTGAAACTTTTTCACTTGCTATTTAAAAATTATATTAATATTGCTACTTTTGGGTTCATTCTTGTTGTAGTTGATAGTGAATAGCATTAAAAATCAAACAATTTTGCGCACTTGGATTTCAGACTGTTAAGATTGAGAATCTTCATGTATCCCATAACTTGATTTTCTATGTAAATTAGCATTTTTTTTAAAACTAACATTTGTAAACTGTAACTCGTATGGTTCTTCAAACTTTTATATGTGATATCTTAGCTTGAAAACAAATTCCTATTTCTGTAGTTCAGGGGCGGGCACAGTTTTCCAGAATACCGGCTTCCATTTTTTTCAAGCTGTTGCGGTCCACCCAGTGATATAGGTGTGGTGAGCCAAGAAGAAGGTCTACAATATTTCGCATAACTTAATAATAAATATGGAATATGTACTTACCTATATAATTACAATAAAATAAACTTACACTTTGAGGACCGCGTTTAAATCAAAATGCAAGATACAATAATAATAATAATGGCCACAAATATAAAAATATCAAATGATGTATTGGTTAAGAAACAATTCAAAATACATTAAAAAATAAAACATTTTCATGTAAAGTCAGTGCTCATAGTTATAGTCAGTAGAAGTCTTAGTCTGTATACTGTCAGCCAATCTTGAATATTTGGGTTTATAATTAATAACTGCTAATCTTCTGGAGGTCACCCCAAAATGTCTTGGCGGTCTACGTTACGACCGCGCTTTACTTAATGTCCGCCCTTTGCTATAGAAATTTAACTAATATTTATAAAAGAAGCTTATTAATCTTCAAGGATTTAACGCAAATTCATTTGAATCGATTTGCTTTTGAAAATCGAATACAGTGAAATAAATAATATATCTTGTTTCAGAAATTTTTTCACATGCATGGAAAGATAATAATTGAAAATAATGTCCGCGTGTATGGTGTGTTACTCTAATACATACATTTAAACTTTTTCCAATCACGGGAAAAAATAATTATGATTGAAAAGTTATTACTTATGAAACTTTCATACATTTTTTCTGTCAAAAGAACTTGCCCGCGCATGTCTTTCGTAAAGTTTAAATCTTATTGAATATATAATGCGAATATCTTTTATGGAGCTCTAATTCAATGTTATTGCCAGATAAATTACTTCTACACAAGATATTTAAATTGTATTACTACTCAAAATATTATTTGATGTAAGTTTTCTCTTTGCTATAAGTTTTAAAATAATAATAAAATTTTTTATAGAGGTAATGCATTCATTGTTTTCTCATTAATAAAGGTGTTACTTATGTAGCACATAAGTCAATTTCATATTCACTATATAGTACTTCAATTTACTTATTCTAATAAGTTATATACCTTCGCATTTTAAGTTATAGTACGTATCTGAGTAGCGTTCCGTGTAATCATCAATATTAAATCATTTTATTCGTATTAATTCAATATACAAAATAAAGAATGTTTAATAATGCTTAGAATATCTGTGGAACTAGGTTTTAATAATGTTGTTTGCGCTTTTTTGCTGTCGAAGTAATAAACTAATGATGAGAGGCAGTATAAAAATAAGATATTCTACAATTCTAATTCCGAAGTAACATTTCAGTGTATCTTTAAAAGCTATTTATTCTATTATTTGAAAAGATATTAAACAACGCTAAATATTTTCATATATTTAAGTGGATAATTCGCCGCATTTTGCTTTCAGGGCTCACTTGATTAAACTAACGTATGTCTTAAGTAATTTTTATTCCATAAGTCAGGGAGGGGCAACTTGTTTTGGCTCGCTGGCCACATTGTGGATGCAGAGGGTACCGGTATCATTTAAAAAATGATAACATTCATTGAAAAAACAAGTAATATAAAAGAAAATTAAGTCAATTCCTACCTATATCAACAAAGAAAAATTTTATTTTAGCTACATTTTATTAAATAGTTACAATTAATATAAAAATGAATTACCACTTAATGTGACAGAATCACAACATTAAGGGGTAATTCGTTTTTATTAATTATCGCTAAAATATCGTATTGTCATCCAAAACAATCGTGTATGTAAAATTTCAGTTCAACTGTATGCTTTAAAACGTGAGAAAAAAAACCTTTTCCAGCTTTGACACAAGTAGCCAAAGATGATGCCAACATAGCTGTATTTGTAATACTTTAAATAATTAGTTTTAATCAATTAATTTTTATTAATTATAATTAAATTACTGTATTGTCATCCCAAATAATATCATGTATATAAAATTTCAGTTCAATTGAGCACTTTAACGATTGAAAATTCTACCAAGATATATAAATAAAATATATAGAGAATGTGAGCTAAGAGTAGGAATTGAAAAATAACAAATATGTTAAATAAAATGGAGTAAGTTTATTCAATCTATTTCTTGTGCTAATTTCATATTGTCTACAGCTGCAAGCACATTTAATTTTAGAATCATTTCAATGAGATAAATGTATCCTATCATATTTTTCTACATTTTTTTTTAAATTAGGAGTGAGATTGCTTATTTAAATTCTCATCACAACCTGCAAGTTTTGCCTTTATATTTATTTTTGTTGATCATCATGCACTCACAAGAAAAACTTTGCTCACCAATAGATGTCGACTAAAACATAAAGATTCTCCATACATGGAAATTTTTCAGCTAACAAAGCTTTGTAAAGTCAGTGTCATAGCATTAAACATTTTCTTCACACTGTGATCTGACTTCAAGTCAGTAAGTTCAATTTGTAGCTCTTCAGGTACTATGTCAATATTAGCAGTTTTGGGATAACAGAGCAAATTGAATTTAGGCTCAATTTTCTTAAAATCCTGAAATCTTGTGACCTCCCCACCCAACTCAGCAGACGATCTCTGAGTAGAAAAACTTTCAGATATTTTGTTTTCCTAACGGTGAAAAATAAAAGACGAATTTTTGATCGCGCTCATGAAAGAAATCTCGGTTCATAACGGATTTTCTGACTGTCTTGGCGGGCCGCATAAAAACTCTTGGCGAGTCGCTTGTAATACGCGGGGCGCTTGTTGCCCACGTGATATATGAAAATATGAGGGTATTCAATAAACTCTAAATATGCTAAGGACATACTATTTTTAATCCAAAATCAATAGGTATGCTCTCTACCTACGTATTTATGTATTTCTATAAACTGAATTGTTTATGATATGAGCCAAAAAATTTGCGATCGTAAAAAGTTACAAAATACTTTCAATGCTTACAAAAATTGTGTATTTTGCGAACATTGTTATATTTAAGTTAAATAAATTAAACATACAAATATCTGTATTTATTAATTTTCAAACTATATATATTTAAAGAAACAAACACTTATGAAAGCTGAAATATGTAAAATAAGTTTTCGAATACAATTTTCTATTGATTTAATGAATTTTTACAATATAAAAAATACCCCCCTCTGTCTCTTTTTGTATATATATCTATATATATCCATATATTATGTGCAAACATATATGTATCTATTAAATAAAAGAAAATTTCCTAAATTTTCGCTAAAAGCACAAGTGCGCACTAGAATAGTTACTCATAGAAGAAATTACGTAACAAAGGCAGCAAATTCCACCATGTGTGGCGCTCGAGAAACGGATTCTATTTTCGTACAATTTTCTTCCGTGATAAATCATCAGATTTCAATTTAGATCATTTAGAATCAGCTCATAAACATTAGAAAATGGGTTGTTTTCTAACAAGGTTCGTGGGCGTGGGAGCAGAAACCTCATCACGAACTTCTTCACCTCCATCTTTTGTTTTACTGCCTTGGACCAGTTCGAATCCACACTCAACTTACTGCGTTAGTTATTACTAGGTGTGACCTCAACGTTTTATCTGTGATTAATCGCTGTCGATCTGAACTCAGCATAGAATACATTTAGTGCGAAACCTACTAGTTGAAATCCTTTGTGGTTCCATCCTTACTTTTTTGTGTCATCATTTATACACACACATGTGTATGTATATTAAGGAGATTTTTAGTTGAAATCCATTGCATTTTTTTTTGTGTGTCATCGTTTATGTAGAAGTACGTTTTTTTAAAAAAAAATCCCACACTATTATTTGATATCCGTTACTCATGTAATGTCTTATCTTTTAATGTCATCGCATCCAAACAAGTGTGTTACTGATACTCCTACTGTAAAGAAAATTCTTTTATTTTGTACACCTCACCCGACCTACAATTTTTTTGTAAAAAGTTTCATGTTAGTGATTATTTTATGTGCTTCAAATATGAAGCTATATTATCAGTTTACTTGATAAAACCATTACCTTATGGGAGCTATCTCTGAATACCGATCAATCTATGTAAATTTAGTTCAATCCAAAGAGTGTTTTAAAATTGTCGAGATTTAGTTATTTTAAAGCTGTTGAATTATTTATACACATATGAGATAGTTTCAGTAACAAATTAAACATTAAAATCCGTGCCAAATAGGGAAGGGTGACTATTTCCCGACTCGGGTAAAGTATAATTATTCACTAATCCACAAATGTGTTTTTACTAATAATAAATTAACTACAAATCTACTCATGATTATAAACTACTTTCTAAAACATTTCAATTCCACAACAATTGATTTCAAACGGGTGATAATCTAAGATGCGTTTTAAATCTGATCCATAACTTAGTTCAGTGGTGCAGCAGTCCATGAGTGTCAAGTTCAGTGGCCAGTTCATGCAGTATCTCTTTTCAAAAGAGATTCCTCATCTCTTTGTAAATGCGATCGATATAAAGTTTATTTTTTATACAGTTTCGGTTTATTACAGGAGTAGAGATTTTAGATTAAAGAAAAAGTTATTGTTTAGTATATAAAAATGTATTTTTAGATTAGTTACTATTATCTGTACGATTTGTGCATATTCTTACCTTTCATTTAAGAGCACAGTTTCAAACTTAACGCGAACTGGGGAACATTCGCCCGAAACTTTTTTTTAATCAAACATTCTGCTGTGGGTATTTAAGACTTCTAAAACTTGTGAAATCCCAATGAGTTTTGTTTACACAATTTTGAAATTCAGTTAGTGCATGTCTTGACGATTAAATGGCGATTCTCGACAAGGCAGAATACTTATAACTCGAATATATTGGCCTTTAAGTATGAACTCTAACAAAAGTAATTGAGTAAAATAATTAGGATCTGTTTCATCAAATTCTATCCATCATTTTGTCTTACACTTATTTAAGGTACCACAATAGTTAAGGCTAATATTTTAATAGAGAGCAGAGGTGGGCAGCTAACGGCCCGTAAAGATTTTTTATGTAGAAAGATTTCTTTCCCGTGCGCAATCAAAGATTCATCTTTTATTTTTCACTATTAGAAAAGCAAAAGTGTTCACCCGAAAGTGTTTCTACGATGAGAACATTTCTAGAGTTTTGAGGTCGAGGTCACCAGATAATTTCAGGATTTTAAGAAAATTGAGCATAAATTCAATTTACTCTTTTATCACATCACTGCTGATATCGATATAGAACTTGAAAAACCACAACTTGAACTTACTAAATTGAAATCTGATCACAGTGTGAAAAAAAAATGCTTAATTCCCTAACATTGACTTTTACAAATCTGTGTCAGCAGAAAAATGTCCATGTGTATTATGAAGAAATGGGTCGGGGAAATTGTTCTTTATACTTAAGTCGACATATATTTATGAGCAAAGTTTTTCTTGCATGAAGACCAACAAGAGTAAATCAAGGC
Source organism: Trichonephila inaurata madagascariensis (assembly GCA_019973955.1). Classification (NCBI taxonomy): domain Eukaryota; kingdom Metazoa; phylum Arthropoda; class Arachnida; order Araneae; family Nephilidae; genus Trichonephila; species Trichonephila inaurata. Next base: position 59,739 of record BMAV01014914.1, read on the forward strand.
GTAAATTGTCCAACAAAAACTTGCAGGCTATGATGAGGATTTAAACAAGTAATCCCACTACTTATATTAAAGAAAAAAGTATATTTGAGTACATTTGTCTTATTAAACTGATTCTAAAAAGAAATATGCTTGCAGCTTTAGACAATATGGAATTAACAGAGTAAGTAAATAATATAAAACTGCCACTATTTTATTTAATTTCAATTTATCATTTATCATTTATTCATTCATTGTAAAAAGGTGTGGACCTCTGTTACCTTCCACTCCCACAATGTACCCCGTGAACCAAACAAGTTGCCCACCCCTGTCATACAGCCGTCACTATCCAAGACAAATCACGGATTCAAATCTTGGTACTACCATTCGCGAAATATGCAGATTGCTTTACGTTCGGTTGAAATGTATTGCAGAAGCCCTGACTTGGCATAGAAATTGAGAAAGTATAATATTCCATTATACGTCGTCCTCGTCACTAAAACGTGGTTCAGAAGTACGAGATTCATCAACTGCTAAGAACAGATCCCCATTGCCATGAATTTCAATAACCAACAAACCTGGATATTTACGTAGTAACTAGGGATTGCAATGCCGGGATACCGAATACCTGTATTTTGAGCCATTTAGGCAATTTTGTAATACCGGTATTCACAAGTTTAAATACCGGTTTTTCGGTATTTACTAGATTTTTTTTTAATTGACTCCACTACATTTTCAGAGATCGCCAACATAGTAAAATAGTGTGTGTACGTTTTTGTTTTTAGTCTTCCTAACGTGAGAAATTAATTAGACTGTGAATATAAAGTTGTATCGCGTACAATCAAGAGAAGTATTAAAATATGTGAATCATCCTAGGAGGCAGGCCAAAGCTATCCTATTACAGCTCAGGGCGATTCTGCAAACGCACAAGATCCGTAGTCTGATATTCGTATTTGTGACAACAAAGTTGTAAATGTGAAGAAAGTGCTTATAATATTTCGATATTTTTTTAATTGGTGAGTTCGTCATTCACATTTGTATTTACATATCATACTTTAGGGCTCAAAATATTTTTCAGATTCATTATATGTACTCATAAATAATAGCTCATATTAATGTATAAGAATAACTTTAAAGAAGACAAAAAAATCATCTGATAATACTTCGGTTTGGTTTCATTATTTATAGGAAAATATCGCGCATTTTAAAAGTATATCACGTATTACTTACAGCTAGCTACCAACTAGCCTAAATGACGAAAGAACGTTTTTGACAGCTGGTAGTTTTTGCACAAAATTTATGTTCCAGACTTAATGAGAGTACAAGTAATGCATTGCATGCTTTTTAAGATCCCATTTTAAAAATCTGTAATAGTACCACAGACTAAATAATTATATTTACAATTTTTTTTTTTTTTTTTGTGTTTTAAATAAATAAGATTTTCCCTTACTTTTTTGTGTGATTCTTTATATATTGTTATAATTTATAAGTAACATTAACTTTCTTGTGATATTCGCACTCTCTAACTAAACTAGCAAATAAAACAAAGAAACACCTGAGTTTTCTTTCTTTTCCTAAAATTTCTACTACCGGTATTAAGATCTAAAAAATCCTGAATACCGGTATTGAACTTTTGGTCCAATATTGCAATCCCTAGTAATCCGCTGCCAAATTGGCGCTCGCGAATCGCGCCTTTTTCCACAAAAATCTGTTTTTTGTTTTTTTTTTCACGCAAAACACGTTATTGTTGTTTTAATATCATGGATTCACGTAACGCCACTTTTGTTGAAGTTCCCAAACCTGATATAGTATGAAGTTTGGTGAATGTGAAATCTTTATCTTCTCATTAGTTTAGCCATGATACCAATAGTATCATAAAAATCAAAAGAGCTTCGTCCTTTTTTTTTCATTTAAAAAGTACTTTAATTTCAAATTTCCAATTTTTAAAACGATTCATTAATGAGTACAAATTAAAAATGTGTACTCATTTTTGCCGATAAATTAAAAATAAATAAATAAATTATGCAATTAAATACTCAATAATTGACTATTGCAAATTGACGTACATCTAGCTTTTGACTTAACACTCATTTAACTTAAAATTGTACTTTTTTTTCTTTTTAACTGTATTAAAATATATATAAATTATCAATCATGTATACCATTTTGTTGTGCACAGTTGAGTCTTACAATTTGACTACTGATTAATATTTCAGTATTTCAAATATTTTATACTCGTACATAATTAAATTTTCAGAATCTCCGCTTCTCCAAGATTTGAGGAAGAGATATGTGTCATTAGTTGCTTGTAATTCTCTGGTACTGAATCATGATCTCTGCAATATCCTACTCGCTAAAATATTTTCATTTCGAATACCGGAAGTTAATTTTATGTTTGCGAGATGATATGGGAAAACGGAGCATACATCTACTCTGCATTAGTATTCAATCCAATACTCTCTTTCAACTGAGACGCATATGACAAAAGGAAATTATTTGCATATCGAACAAATACTCATTTGTCACGAAACAGGGGAAATAATTCGGTGAATAGGAAATAATCGCCAGAGAATGAGTTTTAATTATTAAAATGATTCATTGTTATCATATCAAATGTTATTTACAAAGTGGAAATTTCTTCTTGTGCTAAATTACATACAAGGGTATACTCGTACGTTAATGAAATGTCCGTGTAAACCCAATTGCATGAATTTCAATAAGCATTATTTCACCAAGCAAAACGAAAAGAAGACCCCGACAGAAACGTGTAACACATTCATATTTACTCTCTCGATGTATTTTTAAACAAATTATAGTTAATCTATATATTGGGCTACGCGTGCGATAGCCCAATTCTCATAGCGTGCAACTATTCGGATGAGTTGCGTGTCCGAGTCCCGCTTCAACTAAAGAAAGTATCGGAAAGTAATAGGTGCTGCTGTAAATTATCTTCAACCGTATATGAATACTATTCCGCAAGCATTGCTGATGAATTTTTTTTTCTGTGTTGTCTTATTTTCTTCACAAGACAATTGATTTAAACAATAATAATTATGTATATACATATATATTCCACATATTGTATGCTCAAGAATTTCATTTAGATATAAATCTAAGCAATAGGTTCTCAAAAGTTCTCTTAAGGAAAGATTTCATCATTCCCTCCTAAAAATAGTTATTTATTGTCATTTGTCCCCAAAACCAGGGATGGGAAAATAGCGGCTCTCAAAGAATTTTTTTGCGGCCCGCCTAGACAGTCAAAAAACCAAATAAACAGAAAATGTCCTCTATATTTGGGTCAACATATATTTATGAGCAATGTTTTTTTGCATGAAAATCAACAACAGTAAATATAGATAGGAATTTCGACACGCTATCTCACTCATGATTTTAATGAAATTGTGAAAAATTATAACAGGGTATATTTGTCTCTTTAAAATGATTCTAAATTTAAATGTACTTGCAACTGTAGATATGAAATTAACACTATTTTTAATTAAAAACGTCCTCTAATTTTTTAACTTATATTTATCGAGTTTTACATATGGTAAAAATTATACCTTTTCTAAGAAACGAGGTTAACTAATGAATGCAATCATTTTAAATAAGTGTGACCCACAATGGCTTCGGCAATGTGACCCTCGAGCCAAAACAATATCCCACTCCTGCCACATAATGCTGGTTTATTAGATTTGAAATGGGGCTCAAGCAATAACCAAGCAATCTCCGTATAGTCATTTTTGTATCGTTTATAAATAGTATTCTCCTATTCGTAATCGTGAATTTTTAATTTCTGCATTAGTAATGGATGAATGAATATTTTTTCCATTGTTGTTTAATATATTAAAATTCACCTTGCTATGTTGCTTTTTATAGAAATTTAAGATGTTTTACTTTAGATTCAAAATGTTCTTTTGAAAGATTATGCATTGCAGAATTCATTAAAATGCATTCAATTTAGCTGTTTTGAACGGGTAATTTAGAAGAAATGGTCCTTTTTGATGCCTTAAATCGTGTTGGAAAATGTTGAAAGTATGATATTTAAAAACAATTGCGATTGCTATTAAATTAATATTTAAGAATTTATTTGATTCGTTTAAAGTTTTTGACGCTGTGAAAACTTTTTTATTTTAAGGTAATGAAGATTCATAAAACCACGCACACGATTCAACGACATCTCATCGCCTTTTCATTGTGCCATGTCTCTATATCACCCTTATAAATACGGAGACATTTATCGCTCCTACAAACTAATAATCCCCACTATGGAAACCTGTGACCAAATTCATATATGACATTTACTCTTTGCCTCATATATACTACTTTTTCCTATCAGATTTTATTTCATAAATCACACGATAACCCGCTCATTTCTCAGGTGGAGAAAAATTTTATTTATTAAAAATAGACGAGAGACATAAATTTATTAGTCCCTTCTTCTATAAAAGTATCGGTAAAATTTGTTGAAATCCAAAGGCACATTTGTATTGATGTTTTAGCAAAAATACATCAATACTAGAGAAATATTAAGAGAAAAAGAATAGTTTGTTAATTATATCTGTATCAATATTTTATTATAGATTCGTAGAATCT
>BMAV01014914.1:64707-90350 GCA_019973955.1 Trichonephila inaurata madagascariensis
TGTTAATTATATCTGTATCAATATTTTATTATAGATTCGTAGAATCTCACATACCAATTGTTTTTACTTTTATTTACATTTGTTTTTCCAAATTTTAGTTACATTATAAATATAGTTACTTTAATATTATTAAAGAATTTGACAGAGAGACATATTTGTCTCTTGCATTAGAATACCCCAAACGTGTTCAATAGGATTTTAGTGAAATAAGTTCTGCAAAGGCAGCACATATCTGTTCACGTCAAAATTTCACCGATCTTCGTTCATGGATGGAGTCAATATTATCATTCAGCCGAACCATATTGATTTTCTACACAATATTGCATTTCAACGTAGATTGAATGGACTTCTAGCTACTAGTGTGCACTACATATAGCTTATTGTTTGAGTAATATATAATTTTGCTGTTCAAATTACAAAATTATTATTTTTTAGAATTGACTATTTTGTTTCATTAATACATGCATATTATACTTAATGAACAATAGAATTTACAGACCCATTTTATGCATATAATGCATGTGTGTGACCAAAAATATAACTTTTTCCCCCTGAAAATTGATTTTAAAATCGTAGAATTATTTTACGTATTTAACCAAGCTACTTAATTGTAATTTTGTTTTCTTACTGGATTTCAGAGGATAATACTAATAGGTTAATGATTGATAAGTGCAGTGAAGTAGTAAAAATATTCGTTTTGGTTTTACGTAATCAAAAATCATTTGGAATAAAATATTTATTGATTTTATCTAAAATAGGCTGCAATGCTGTCTTCGTCATATTTGGTTGAAAAGCGTTAAGACAAAATTTGTAAATTTTAAACCATGTCCGAAAATTTTGAAATAAATAGATGATATTTTAAGTTTCTAATTTTTTATTTATTTTAAGTCACAAAATCTTAAGTGCTTCTTTTTTAAATTACCAATTTCTTTAATTATTGAACTTTGTATTTATCTTGAAATCCAAGAAATGATTGAACACATAATTGTCTGGATTGTGAAAGACAGTTATCAAGTGTCCAATGTTTTTATCTTTAAAAAAAAACTATTTTTGTCGCACTTTATTTTTATTTTATTCGTTCTTAGTTTTTTTTTTTCTTGGCATGAAAGGAGTACAAACGATTTTAATCCTGTTTATATATCTCGTTGTTATTTTGTATGCTTTATTAGCAAAATAATTTTGATAATGCAATCATTTATTACATTTTATTTATATTATTCTTTAATTATTGTTTCTACTAACATTTTTAGATAAAACTATTTCTGCGGAAGAGAGCTGAACGTATTCCATACTTGAACTTTTTTCTCATGTCCGCGCGGTTAATCAATCATCATTATTGATTTAATTTAAAAATTAAGATAAGTCATACTCTGAGACATAAAACTAGATGTGTTATCCATTTGCCGCAAAAATGATTAGATGTCGCGAAAATGTATAGAAAAAGAAATAATAAGGAATCCGAAATTGCTAACCGATTTAATTGAGATAAATTGTTAAAAGTGAAGAAGTCAGCAAGTCCTTTTTCCATTTCTGGATGCGAGTGGGATTGTATGCATGCAAGATGCCATTCAGAGTGGTCTGGAATTGTAAATTTCTCAGATGGGGTGTACTGTAATATTTTTTGCAAATGATCTCCAATTTTCAGGCTTAATTTGTAGTTTTCTGAAAATGGCTTTGCATGAACTTTTCCATCCTGTATATGAATATGCTCTCTACGAGAGAGATCAGGTGATCTAGAAAGTCATTGAAGTATCCAACAAACTTAAAATAATTAATAATGCAGCATGGCACCAGAAAATGTGCAAAATAGCGCAGAAGTAGAGGTAAAAATACAGTTGTTGTCAGTAGCGCATTGCGGGGGAGAGTGGAGAGGGATTCTAGGAGGCCCAAAATTTGACGAACTCCAAGTATGTATTTGGGCTTAGGGCCCAAAACCTGACTTTGCAGGGGAGACCTAATATTCTGTTACGCCACTGATTGTTGTAGACTTCTGTCTGCGTACCACTGCTTCGTGCTGTTAATATATTCGAATGACTATACTAAAGGACCCAGTTCTTAAAGGAAATAATACCTTCGACAACACAACTTAGTGTGGGATTGTTTAATATACGATGATATGGATGGCTCGAATATTTTGAAGATTGCCTGACTAAAATGAAAGCCTGTTTTTTGTTTTTTTTTAATGTTTGTTGTCGTGTATTTAATTGGGCTACAAAGCAATTCAATTTCACAATTTACTACGTACATTGGCGTTATCTCCTTAAGATTATTTTCCGTGTTGAAAGCATTACAGTTTTTATACTTAGTTTGCGTTTACCATCAATTCCATTTTTATTTTAGTTTCTTTTATTTATCGTTTAATTTTTTCTCTCACAACCCTATCGTCAAGTTATATCTAAAAATCAATGTAAAAGATCATGATTAACGAAAAGTAAAAAAAAAAAATGAAAATCAAGTTTACTCACACTCATACATTAATTATCACTTGTGATATTGCGTCATATGACATAAAAAAATCCATTGTTAGAAAAAAGATAACTACTTTGTAAGTATATAAATACGATTGCATTAAAAATGTTATTTAAATGGATAATTTCTTAGATGAATAATAAACAAAATTCAATGACCTATAAAATGCCCATACATCAAAAGTAGGTCACAATGGAAAAGCTTAATCTTAAACACCCTCATCACTATTTAATTGTTTGCAGTACAAAATATATATATTAATATGTTGGTTTTTTTTTTTTGAAAAAAGGGAAATTAAAGAGACACATCCTAACTTTTCCCCTTTCATTTCATTCACTGCCATATTTCTTACCGAAAGTAGGTCAGTCAGTTGTCATGCGATATGCTCTAAAAGCGCTCGAGTTGTAATGTCCCTACCGATGTGTCTTCTTCAAGATGAATAACGTAATACGAGACAAAAAGTCTGTTTCATAATTCATGTCTACGACTCTTTCACTGTTACTTAGATACATCAAATCAATGTAGCTACGCTTTTTTTTGTGTTTTTATCAAAAAATCAGATGTAGATCAGATGTATTTCTTCTTTCTGTGTTTCATTTCTGTCTGTGAAATTCACTGGTATTTTTATTTGAATTTTCCCTTTCCATTTCAAATTGATTAAGTATTATTTCAAGTTTTAGGTTAGAATGTATTCTTGCAAGAACTGTTAATGTAATATTCTTGTTTTAAAAAAAAGAATTTCCTTTTTTTTTAAAAAAATAACATTTCTTTTAAGGCTTTTGATAGAATGAAATACGACTTTTAAAAAAATACTTTTTGGGTTATTTAATCGCTTATAATTTTAAATAACATGCAATCGAAAGTGCAAACTTGACGAAAATAATGTTAAATAGCCATTGTGAGGTTGTCATTTTTGTCACGTGGTCGCTAGGATACTAATTGTATATATATATTCCTTTATATACAAAAAGCGTCAAGCAACTTTTAAAGTTGGCTTAATTCAATATAGTTATATGGAAGCTTAGACATATTTATATTTTGTTCAACCTTTTCGATTTCCGATCTTCTTTTTGAAATTTTAATAAAGACCTGTAATTTATAACACAATTTGTACGCTAAATTCTGTACATATGCTGAACGTAAAAAAAAATGTTTTGTTATAAAATGTTTTCTTATAAAAAATATTACTATATGCTTTCTTTGCAGTATTGTACATTTTAAAATTTTATTTTTTTAGAAGTATGTATGTCAAACGAGAAAATTCGAGTTAAAAAAATGTAATCATTCTCTTTCTTCTTCAAATCTAATTCATGTTTCTTATTTACAAGAGAAATTAAATGTTAAACATTTTTTTTCTGAGGAATAATGAATCCTGTCTTGCGTATATGACACAGCTTTTGTTGTGCTATGTAATAATTTCCTAGTCATTTTATCGTGAAATCATTTTAAATGAACTAAGACAATTTGAAGTAATTGTTTTTTAATTATTAATAACAAGAGTTTACGGAATAATTGCTAAAAATAAATACGATAGTAAAAAATTTGATGAAAAGTTTAATGAAGAACTTTCACCAAACATTTAAAGTAAATGGGTTATAAATTAAATATTAAATTATAACCAAGTAAACTTGGGTGAATTTTTCTATAATTAATGAATTCATTATGCATGTTGTCAAATATGTATGTAGCTCATTTTTTCTACCTTTCATCCTCTGTTTTTATATATATATAGTCATTAGTCCACTGGTTTACTACAATAAAAAAGCTTAACTTATATAAAGATTTAAAAATATCTAGAGAATTTTTCTCATATTTGGCTGCGACTCGTACAAGATGGGTGTTTCCTGTATTAATTTAGTTTTCAAAAATATATTTAATACTTAAAAAATTGTTTTTTTTTTGTAGAAATTTATTTAAAAAAAACGTTATTTTGAGTTGCTCATTCCTATTGTATGAAATAATGTTAATATTTATTACATTATAAACTTGATTAGAATTTTAAAAAAAATATATTGGTTCCCTTAGATGTCATTTACGCTGTCATTATGAATTTTATGAAATAATAACTACGTATTTTCATTAAAAAAATTTATTTAGCTTTCAATTGTGACATTTTTTAAATTAGATAAATATATTGTTTTTTCCAGATATTTAGAAATTTACTATCACAAAGTCGTCTTTTCAAAATTTGCTAAAACATCTATAAACTGTATATACATTATCTCTTCAATTATGATTAAAAGTTTATATAGTTTCCTATTTTGATCATTTAAATTTCGACTTTTTTCCAAATTAAAGATGAAGCGGGGTTTTTTCCTTATTTTTCGAAGGCTTCCCTAGGCTTTACAGTATTAATCATTGAATACTAGTATGAAATTTTCAAATTTTATTGTTAGGTAACATTAAGAAATATTGGCGTCAATCGTATAGCTTGTGTGGTTGGAAACCCCTTCTAAAAATTACAAAATGTAAACATGTTTCTGGTGGAATTTCCAAGGGAAATTGACTTATATTACAGGGAATGCATACACACAATAGGGATAAAACCGGAAAAACTCCTTCGTTGCCAGCTGGACAATCAACTGAAGCATGTGTCCATCAGTCTATTATTCTAATTGATGTTAGTAGGAGAACATGCAAGTTTTTTTACCCCATGAAAAACAGGTTTCTTACCTTACACTGATTTAATATCTGTGTTGATTTTGGTTTGAATATTGGTTATTTGTATTATAAGATTTAAAAAGAAATGAGATTTTGTTTCATATAGATTTGCTTTACTAACCTTTTGGAATTTTTTGTGTATCATTTCTTAATTTTCTAAACCTTTTCAGTGATGAAGGATTCGGCGAAAACGATTTTATTTTCTGCAAGAAATCTTCCATGAAAACCGTGAGGGCTCTTTGCGGTTTTATTTTGTAGAATAGTTTTGTCAAAAAATATTTCTTTGTCTAACTATCTAAGTAAGACAGCCAAATATGTGTGAGCGTACAAACAGTGTATTGATTTAAAGATACAATTTTTTCTACGACAATAAAAATTTTGAAACAGTTTCGTATTTAATTATGGAATACATTTCATTTTACATCATGCTGTTTTTACAAATTTGTCTTCAAAAATTACTCTGTATATTCCTTCAAAAATCATTTACAAGAAAACGTGGACTGCTTCACCTCAGAGTCTCCCCTGGATCTTTATTTTTATGCAGTGAAGTGGTGATTTTGAGAATTAGATATCAGCAAAGTGCTTGAAAGGGTGAATGATCTCAATGGTTACTTACCCTCGGATTTAAAAAAGAACATAATTAATTTTTAATCTAATGGGTTCTAAAGTTGAAGTAAAATAATTTCATCTCATCAAAATATTTAACTGTAATTTTATTAAAAGTACAGAATCATATATATAGTATTCAATAATACCTAAGTGAGAGCTCGAACTCATTACTCGCCAGCCAAGAGCCCATGAATTTGACCATTAGGCTACTGTGGCCACCCCAATATTGCCTTAAATAGGATTTGTACAGTAAGTGTAAAAAAATGTAATACTTTCTCAAAACCATGAAAAAGTTTGAATAGAAATGAAATCTGTTGAAAAGTTTGTTTATTTTGTTAAGCATAACGTTTTAAAATATTTTAATTAACATTAACACAAGAAAGACTGAAACTTAGTATATACCTATATTGCCCAAAAGTAGTCGAAATGACTGCATTGTGAAAGAATAAATAATTTGTAAATAAATTTGTTTAAAATTAATTTTTAATATTTTTTATATAATTTACAGTCATATAACAAGTTATTAGTAAACATTAACAATAAAAGAAAAATTTCTTCACTTGGAAAAAAAAAATATTCTAAAAAGTTCTAATAAATCGTTCATTATATATGTAATTTTTTTTCTAATTGAAGTTGAAAAGCAGTCAAAAAATGACTTCCTTTGGGCTATCTAGTGTTAATAAACCAACGAATAGATAACTGAAAAGTGCATGCAATATTAGTTTTTCATCCATAAACACACACATCGAACGATTTTCAAACATTTATTGGAGTAACTATGTGGGAAGTAATCTCTTTCTCTTTTTAAGTCTCCATTCCGAAAGAGCAAATAACACGGCAAGATCCGAATTAAATTTGTATGCCATACTAATGCCTGCAGTTTTAAGAAGATATAATAAACCCATTTATTTATTTATTTTTTTGAGTAAAGAAACGAAGCTTTTGACCGTTGGTTCTTCTTTACATCTGGGTACTTAACGAATCTTTCCGATAATTCCACTTAAAATATTTCAAACAGTCGTCCGCGTAATCGAGGAAGTTGAATAATTATAGATAATATCTTCCATGAATACGATTCTTTAATTAACTCATTTATCATGGAGAAAACTCGAAACTGTGCTGACACTCTCGACACACTATTATTTTGAGCCAGAAGCTTGAATGCATTTTTGGAGAATTAATAACTAATTTAATTTAAGATTAGGTGCGTAATGAGCGTAAAGGATGAAAAATTTGTGATTTTTCTAATTGTCTGTTGATAACTGTGCTAATTTGAAAAAGAAATTAAATGCTTAAGTATTTGAACTCATTATCAGTTCATTTGACTTTATTTAAATGTATATTAACGAAGCTCTTGGCTCTGACAAATATACTGAAGAAGAATTATTATTGCGAGGATTTAAACATATTTTAAATCTATATGTTATAAATAGTATTAACTAATTTGCAGGTCTTAATTAGGCTAGCTAATGGAAAATAAAACAAGACCAATTATTTTATTATAAATCTTTTCAAGATAATGTTTTAAAATCATATTTTTAATTTCACGGAAATTCTTGAAGGGGTCATTTTTAAAACAATTTTTGATATTCTTTTCAATTTTTTTTCGAACTCCTTCGTTGAAATTACAAAAGCAAGAAGTAGATAAAATTTAATTTCAATTGAACTTTCGAATTTATAAATAATTTATGTAAAACTCTTTTATATATATATATATATATTATACATATTATTTTACAAAGAGACAGAGAGAAAATTTGAATCATTTTCATTTATTAAATCATTTTCATTCATTTGGATATTTTAAAAATATGTTTGAGAAATTTAACGTCATTTCTCTCTCTCAGTCTAATTATTTTTAAAAAATTAATTAAATCCCAGATTTAGTGAATAGTTGTAGTAATGGCGTAGCTTAGAATATTTGGGCCCTGCTGCGAAAACAGGTTTTGCCATTAATATTTTATAAATTGGTTAAATACGTACTTGGCGTCAGTCAGGTTTTCGGTCTCCATGCGATGCTGGGGATTCGGGGGGTGTACATTTAGCCACTGAGTTGTAACGGGTTTTTTTAAAGTTTTATTTATTTATTTTTATTTTATTTATTTATTTTGTAAAAACAAAGTAGTTTGATGTTTAGGATTCATTGCATATCATTAAATTTGATGTTTTTGACGTAGTTACGTTCTATTTTCTAGTTCGCTCAGAGCTTTAAGTAATGGAATTTTGTTTGATATGGAATTTCGAGTTATTTTCTTTTTAAATTGTCAAATTTATAATCTTTATATGGTGATTGGTAATTGTGAAGTATAATGAAAAAATTAAAAAAATATTTTTTTTTTATTTATAAAAAAAATTATTTCGTTCCAGAACGTGTTTTATTAAATCTCTTGATATTTCGGTATGGGTTTTTTAGTCCAATTTATCTTGAGTAAAATTGCTTTTTTTAGTATATTTTGAAATTTGAATTTATTATATTTTTATTTATTATAAATAGATTATTAATTTGATTTAATTGCTCTTAAAGCAGTTTATTTTTTATTATGCATCTTGATTTTCAATCGTTTGAATTTCTTTTAAGTGTACAATATTTTAAATTCTCTCTAACTTTTTATTTTCATTCAAATTCACAAATTCCAGATTCTCAATAAATAGCTGAATTATATCCATCAAAAGATAATGGTGATCAATTTATTAATAACAGTGATTAATAATCATACATTGCTTCCTGATATTTGGATAAATAACTATACACCGATAATTAATTAAATTAATTATTCAGATCTATTATAATTTTTTTTTACATTACACCCATTGCGTATTAAAAACATAGCCATTTTTACGAAGTGTTGTTGCTTCAGATGTCACTTCATGAACGGTTTTGTCAAATCAAGGCCCACAAAATTCATCGTGGGTAGAGGCTAAGTTTACGTCCGTCGTTAGCCGCAGCTTAGAGCACTATACAGGTTACAGTACGATTTGGCTTTCAGTACAGTACTTTCGACAGAACTTCGTATTAACTGTCAATAAATTTTGAACTAAGACTTGTGTAACTATACTCTAATCGATGGAGTATAGCTTAATGGTACGTACTCTTACTATAAGATCTGACTTGATTTTGTTATTAACATTACAATTTGAGCTGAATGAGAGCAAGTGGTGTCGTACTTTATACATTTGTACCATCATCGACTGTCGAGGGTGGTACTTAAGCACAGGCACCCTTCTCTCCAAACTTCCACATCCCGCCAACGTGGAGATTATGAACTTCGACAGGTAAAAAGTGCACCGTCCTCTACACGACCCCTTATTAAAAAAGGATTCTTATGATTTTGAAAAAAAATACATGTGAATCAACATTCATAATTAAAATTACCAAAGGTAGCAGGTTTGTTAAATCTATTTCCAGCCGTGGCGCACACAAGGAGGGGAAGGGTCTCCGGATTTTTTTTTTTAAATCGGTAAATAATCATTTAAAATGGTAAATATTCCACATGACAAATTTCTGTTCGCATCCTCTGTTATTCTTTTCATGAATAAAAAGAGCAATACTGTTTGAATTTTTAATGCAAAGAAATCTTCCTTTTCGACTTCTTGCAATTCTTCTTGGTGTGTTATTAATACATATGGAAGTTATGGTCTTGCAGCGATTAATAAATTAATCTGTTTACTGTTATGAACTGTAAACTGATCTTTCAGTTGGATTGAATGGTTTTCAAATCTCAGGAGATAAATGAGATGTTTACGTAAGCCAAAGTTTTTTTTTTCTTCTTATTTTCAACGGAAATGACGTAATAATGTATCTTCAAAAACAACTTCAGAATTTACGACAAGAATCTAACGAGCTGTCTCACTTTGAAGAAGCCAGCTAGTGACATCAAAACTATTTTTATTTCGTGTATTCAATAATACATTACAAGATGCAGTCAAAATCTGGTATGGATCTTAATAAAACCGTTTGAATTCATAGTGTGGTCTCGAAAACAGAGGGATTCGACAAAGAAGTAGGCTCAGTATATAAGTGTATAAGTATGGGGTGCTCATATTTATATTTTTTTATTTCAGGAATACGCTTTTAAAATAATGTGACCATTAGGCTAGATTTAAATGGATCTATTTCTTATGTAATAAACGTGTATGTTCAGCAGCTGAATAAATATCATAAATATTCTGGCATCATTAGCCTAATGTTCTTGGTTGCAAGCCCATTGCCTGCGTGTCATCAGTTCGAGTCCTAGTGCCACTGAAGATCCACCGTGCAGAGGCAACCGCTGCACCTTAAATCGGGCGTGTTTCCAAGTCATACGTATTTCAAAAGTATGCGCTAGGCCTAATGATTATGGCCAGGTGCAAGTTGGCGGTGTGTAATGAATGTTTGTCTTGGTGCCGCCGGAGACCCACCGTGTAGAGGTGATGATGCACGTTAAATCTAATGAAGTTCAAAGTTCTCATGTGGACTTTGTGTAGTAGTTTGTAAAGGGAATCCTGGTTCAGATGTTGTCTTCGTCACTTGGTTAAGGTTTGTCTCCAAAATACCTAGTGTTGCTTTATAGTACCATGTTATTAAAGTCACACGATATAAGGAGTACTTGTGGCTGAAGACCATGCAAGCATATTGTACTGAGAAAAAAAATGAGATCCGTTGGCTTATGCTGCAATGACGTTTCTTTTTATGTTTCTTTTTTAGAAAGTGTATTAAGACGTATATAAGGGATATAAACGACGGAACACGTAGTTTCGAACAAAAGGAGAATACTTAACTGTTATCTAAGTCCTCTGGTTTTTAAACCCAAACTAGGATTATCATGTCATTATTGACAGAAATAATCAGTAGTGTAACGGAGAATATTAGGGCTCCCCTGCAAACTCCAGTTATGGGCCCCAAGCTCAAATACGTACTTAGCTTCTGTCAAGTTTTGGGCCCCTTAAAATCCAAGCCCTCCCTCTCGCAATACGAGGTTGTGGAGGTGTTCGTTACGCCACTGGAAATAATTCTTCAGCCTTTTACCAGCTCTCACCGCAACCTATTTCAGCAACCCAAACAGGAAAACGTGAAAAATCTATTGATGACTCATCGATCCCAATCTATCGTATTTGCCGAATTACATTTCCCTAAGTGCACCCTTCATCATGTGATTCTTCTTCAAACAGGGAATTAATTAATTGTTAATGATGTTTCTATAACATTTCATCTGTTCTTGATGTCAGTTATTCTCGTGGATTGTTGGACACATATATTATCATTAAATATATGGCTTCCTTTTAAAATACTTCCTGCAGATATACTTCATATGTTTCTCGTTTATTTACCATTCGTCATCCAGTCTTCACGCTGTCTGTGCATATCGATGATTCGAAAGTTGTTTTAGTAATGAAAAATGAATCGCACTTCAACAAGGAACTAATTACACTTTCAGCACAGGATTGCATTTTCAGTAGTAACGCCATCAAATGACAGTTGAAGCATTAATATCATCTATTTTGCACGTTCGTTCGTTAGAATTGTCTTGATTAATAGGGTTGCGTAGCTACTGATTAATTTATGATTAAATATGAGGCGTAATATTGTCAGGATACGTGACACATTTTTAGTAAGTTGCCGAAAATTTTCTTTTACGTTAATAAGGTGCTATTAATTTTATGTAAATATTTATATAAGTTTTATTTCACATTCATAGGATGTTATTTATTTTATATCAATGTTTCTCTTTCCCTTGCATTTTATCTGCTTCGAAGCATTGAGTTGGTATCTGAGTCGTTTTAGCATTAGCGTGCATTCGAATTTATCAGAATAAGCAGGTTTTTTTATGTATATTGATTGATTGTTGTGCAAAAGGGCAGGAAATAACTAAAAAAATAATCATTAATCAATTAAATGTAAAGTAATTACAATTTAATTCATTATCAAAATCGTGCATTCCTTAAAATATTAAGAAAGCGGGTAAAATATTGTGAAAGAAAATTCTTTGAAGGTGTTAAACACCAGGAGCAGCTTAATAGTTACTTTTAAACATTTAAATGATTAGTCGCGCTGCTTCTGACATTTCTTGCTTTTTAGATTGCATATGCCGGCTAGGTGGCGTAGTTGTTTAGGCGCTGGCCTTGTACGCCCAACTTTGCAGGTTCGACACCAGCCAAAGTCAGTGGTTTTTCATGATCCAAAATATCAACAGCGCCCATGTCGGATGATCAAGAGGCATGTTAAAGATCCCTAGAGCGCATGTTTGACTGGTGTGCTCAAGGCAAAATTAAATCCTTAGTACAATTTCATATCGTCAGAGCTCAGGTACCCCCTCTAGGAAGGAAACTGGGCAAAATTATTTGTGGTGATTGGTATACCACTTATATTGTGCCGCACTAAAAAGTTATACCAGTTCCGGGGAATGTATTGTCTATAATGGTAATAAATTACAGTTTAAAAAGCACCCTTTTATAATTAATCGATTTAAGTTGTAACTCTTTTTGTCTCCAAATCTGGAAATGGAATCTGAAATTAGTCGACAGAGGTGAAAGGGGATTTGAAAATCGTTAATCCTGATGATTCTGATCTGAATAATTGAGCAACATTGTTAAGTTATTATATTGTCATCGGTCCTAGACAAGTGAGAAAAATTTTGAATTAATCTGACATTTTAATGTTGGTAAAAATTGCGTTCAAAGATTTCGTTACGTACAAGTGAAGGTTATAAAAGGGTGTTAAAAATACAAATGCGCAGTCCCATTTGTAAGAAAGGAAAAAAAACATATAAATTACGGTTAGTACATCAATAAATTATATTTAAGAGACCTTAATTTTTGGAAATTCTATATTAATATTCTCAAAATTTTTGGAGAAAATTTTTATTGGGTTTTTTTCAATATTATGCAAAAGTATATACATGCTAATACACATAAATACAAACACTCATACGCAAACTTTTTTTACGTTATATATTTTAATGCTTAGCAGTTCTCAACTCTTAAACGGTGTTTTGTTATTAGAAATCAAACGCAATAGAAATTAGTGGGAACTATTTTTTCAAATTTTTTTTTGTTATTCTGTCATTGAATTATATATTTCTCGGCAAATATATATCCTTACTCTATTTTACTTTTAAAATGTTCTGTTTCATTCAATCTTTTACTGAATATGTTTATTAGAGAATGTATAGTCTATATACAGGGAGAAAGAGAATATATATATATATATATAATAAAAGTGAAGAAGTACTAAAACCTACAGTGCTAAAGCAGGAAGAAATTGGAATTCACCAGACAACACAAATGTAGATACAAAAAAGTCTTTGGACTAAACATATATATATATATATATATATATATAACACGGCGCTTTGTATTTCATATATGCATTATTTAAACTGATACTATAGTGTTCATAAATAGAATAGATAGATCCTTCGCGATCATTTTTATTGGAAAACCCAAATAATACTGTTTGGAAAATAAAATAAATATCGTTAGTTTAGGAAAAAGTACTTAGGCGGATGAGCTTATGTGTATGAAATATAGATCATATGTCTAGTAAAACTGAATAAGATATACTCTTTGAACATAGATTTCTATGCAATTATTTAGATGACTGAAATGTTTTTCATTTCCGATATATATATATTCCGTTTTAGAATAATTTCATAGTATAATAATTTGATCTTTCTATCTGTTTATGATTCGTCTGAGCTCTTTCTAGCTGTGCTTAATGCTTTACTTAATCGAAAACTGTAAAATAAGTCTTGAGTTTTTGCTTTGAAAGATTTTTTTTTTGAGATAACAAAGAGATTTAAAATCTCTAAAATAGCAAATGTTCCATATTGAACTACACAATACTTCCTAGAGATAAAGTTCTTGCATGTTTTATATACGCTTACCGCTTATATGCTTGCTACTTAAAATGCAATTATTACAGCAGTGCATCGTAATTTTCATTCCTTATATTATTATTGAAAACTAATTGCATAAGCTTATAATAAAAGATCTTATTTTTTTAATCTTGCGTCTAATAGCAATAACGATTTATGTGAGTTAGTTCTGTAACTTTCAAAAACTCATACTTACTCAAATGAAGATTTTGATAGCAGTTAGATTTCATTGAAACACTAATAAAACTGTGATGAAGTTAGAGTCCTATCTTAAATGACTTGATCATGTGAATTATTTCTTCAAATTATGAGTTCCGTATGCTTATAAAATTCTGAGATATATTTCAGCAATATCAACTCAAAGCGCAATACACGCCTTCTACAAGAATGTTATGTAAAAATTCTTAAAATGTGTGCACATATCAAGCATTTTTTTTCCATTTTTTACACCTTTTCTTATAATTAAAATAACAGCTAAGAGTAATAACTTCTCAATATTTCATTGTATTTATATCCCTTATTAAATAAAGGTCTGTATTCATTTTCTATAAAATATATTTTACAAAAAGTTGATTAAAAGCAAACATTTGTGAGGTATGGAAATTTGGATTTCCGATGTATTTGAATAATACAATGAAATTCAAAAGAATACTATAGTTAACATAATCGTCATGTTTTTCACCCGTATTTACATATATTTATAGTTAGATAGTGTGTGATTTAGTTTACATTTTGATTAAAATATGCTAATTTCTCTCTCATATTTAAAAATATCTCGATTCAGTTAAATGTCCAATTAATTGTTAATTCAGAATGATAATTCAATAGAAATTATGTTTCACGAATGTAAAAATATATTTATTATTTGTCAAATGCCTGGCCAGTGACCATCAGGTTATTAGACAACGAGCTCTCCAATATATCTTCACAATACTATCCAAACTCTTAATTACAGAGCACATATCTAAATGAGAAGCATCTATGACTTGTCCAGGAGCACACAAAAAAAGGGAGTCAGTCAGAAATGTAAAAATATATTTAAAAAAAAAAGAATTTTTTGCAAAGAGTTTCGAATAAGCTATTTTTTTTCATAAGTTCAAAAAATATCTTCTAATAAGTTTAATGACATTTTGTCCGTTGGAAAAAAAATCTTACTTAAGTGAGTTTGAAAGGAAAGCATTTCGAAATTTTTAAAATTAATCCTAACGTATATGTCAGATGTCAGTTATTATAAAATCTTATTTTATCCCCCTGAAAGAGAACTGACATGGTATTGATCCAAAATTGAATGAAAGGTTGCTTTATTTTCGAGAATAATGATATAACTGAAAAATCGTGCAACGTGAAAGCGAGAATTTTGATTTATCAATTTATCTGTAAGTCAAAGGTTGCATAGATAGCGGCGTAATTTTTCCATCTCTCATAGTTTCTTATAAGATGGATAGAAACAGATTGGTAAACAACTACTTTAATTTATATTTTTCATATATTTACTTGTTTAAGTGTACTCTTAATTTTTAAATATCATTAATTCAAATCGATATATTTAATGTTTTCTTCAGATTTAAGTTGATATTTTTAAATGTAGCATTATATAACAACATAATGATCAATCGAGTTGATCCTCTGAAGATAAATGAGAAATTCGTTTTTTTAAATCACTGTGAAGTGATAAATAATACTTAAATTCACATCTTGTTCTTATTATTCACATGAACAATCGGAACTCTTTATTACTTTACTACAGAATCAAACCTTTACCCTTCTATCAGTTGTCCATAAAATTGGGGCTAGACCAGACCGATTATCAGTGTAACATCAATGAGTATAAAATGCTTGCAGCAGAGTATTGCACTTCATTAATTTTAATAATTTTATACCTACAGAGATCAGCAAAGTTCGCTTATGATTGTGAAATTATTTATAAAAAATTTCGATAATTTCTTGTTTAACTTTTCTGTCACATTTGAAAAAAATTGCTCAAGAACGCGTGCTTGTTGGTTTTTTGACAGGGTTTCGAACCGGAACTGAACCGAAAACAGGAAAAACCGTTATTTTGGTCGGAACAAAAACCGGAACTGAATGGAAAGCAAATATCGTTTTATTTCGGTTCGCTATATTTTTAGTCCTTGGTTGGATCCTAGCTGGGCACACTGCCTGGCGACAAAAATTTTGGCGCCTAAGATCATCCCCCGGCGGCCCCCCGCGCGGTCTTCGTGTGCCTCCATGATGTCATTTTTTGAAATACGGGTTTTTGGCGCCATTTGGCGAAAAAAAAATGTTGCCAAAAACTGCAGTATGCCCAACTAGGTTTTTACCTTAATCGTTTTGTTACTGTTTCCAACTTATCAATATCTTCTAATTTAACGTCAACCATATAACTATCATCATTACATGTAATTGCATCTCGAGTATCTGTTTTGATGTTACGAGATGATGTCTGTTGTCGAGTACTTTTCTGTTTCAGTTTCGCATGAAACTATTTGTAAAACGCAACTAATTCAGTTGAATGAACTAAAAGTACAGATGATTTTTTAAGAGAAATATCAGTCTAAGTTATGTTTTTCGCATCTCAGCATGCGATAATCCCCTAATGTTTGTATAGGCTGTTTAGATATACAAACCAGAATCACAGGAATCTAGTTGTCAAATGCGATTTTGATAATGGATAACAATGCCAATTATCACCATTTCTGCTCACTGCTCGTATCGTACATGTTGGTTAACTGTATCAATTCACATAACGTACCAATTAAAAAATAATAAAGCTTTCTAAATTTTGATAGAATTGCATTTTTTATTTGGGATTGAATAATATTTTTAGTGCAAATAAGAATATACGTACAATAAAATTAATCATTCAAAACTGAACAGAAATCCGTTATTTTTGGCGGAACGAAAGCCAGAACTGAACCTATATATTTTTTAGTTGAACCGGAACGAAGAAAAATTACGATTCAGAGCCCCGGTTTTTTAAATGACGCGTCGGTATGTTTTGAAATCCAACTTAAACTCAATTTGTGGTTTTACTAATTGTTGTGCAATTGCAAATTTTGCGTATTGATTTATTATTTAAATTTATTAATCTTTTTTTCAAATATACATTGTATACCTATATTGTAATATCACTTCTTTGTAATAAAAAAATGTTTAGTAATAAATGTATCGTCGCTGGGGAATATTTAGCTCTGAATTTGAATATAAGATTTGTACACTCCTTGAGATTTATTGTTTTTGAAAATTTTTCTTTATTTTTCACAATTATTACACTCTGAATGGTGGGTATTTCTTATTTTCATTTTTGTGTAAATTAATTTTCATTACTCTCATTTTCAGAGGAAATTTTTCATTCGCATCTTAAAATTATTAACTTAAAATCTAATTGTTAATGTAGGAATGAAAATTTTTACTTTGGGCTAAGATATTTCTTAGTTATAAAAATCATAGAAATATAGATAATTCACACAGTTTTTTTAAAGCCCTTCTTTTTGTTTTAAAGTAATTGAATACTTAGTGTAAATGTATTCTTTCTATTTTTGTGAATTTTATTTTTATTAAAAATCGCTAAAAATCATTGCATTTTTAAAAATTAAATGTTAAGAGGATGGATTGTTTTCGCTCTCATATTTTTATTGTTACTGTATGTTTCATTAATTGATAATAATTTTATATATGCAAATAAAAAGTTGGTGTAATAATATTAAAAACGCTGGACATATATATTTTTTTTAAATAAATGTGTAGAATTTGGGAGCAGCTTAGTTTACGTCATTCACGCGTTTAATAAACACAATTTTTAAAGCCTTAAAATTCTTTAATATTTATTAATAAACCTCAAACTCGCAATATTTTTTTTAGACTGTCTGCTATGATAGTAAAATTTCCGTGTAATTATAATTCATAAAAACACGAGTGTATTAGAAACTGTTCATGTGAGAAAAAAGAATTAAATTAAAATCATTTGATCTCTACGGGGCAATATTGACAAAATGCTTAAATCGAAATGTTACTTACGTATTATCGCAAGCTATTGGCGACATTATTTGAAACGAAGCACATTCAGCACGTACGACACATAGGAAACCTGGATTGCCAACATGGAGAGTTATTAAAAGACTTGGCGATTGTTGCAATAATACGTAAGTACCATTTAAATATTTAAGTTTTACATTTATAAACTGCGTGCATCTAAACAAATGTTAATATACTGATCGATTTTTATACATTTTTGAGTAATTTAGTTGAGTGCAAAGAAAATTAATTTTAGGATTTTTAAATATATATATAATGTGTGTTATTTATCACAATTTACTTGAATAAATTGTGAATAGTTTCGTATTCATTTCCACTTTTACTTGTGATGCATCATCATTTGAAGAATAAAGGCATTCATAGTTTGAAGATATCTTTTCTTTCATATTTCCATTAGAATTGCATCCTTTCTTAATATACACATCAAAACACTTGCAAAAACTTTATATAATACTTCTGGTAAGCAAAAAAAGATAAATGTGAAGTGAGATAACTCTTGTCGAGCAATAAGCCGAAAGAGAAAAAATATTGGTAACTTATTGTACAACTTGTATCAGAATTTCTCTGGGCAAGTTACATTTTCTTTTTACGAAAGATAATATATCCCATGGGAGAAACGCTAAACTAGTCACCTGGGGAACCCTAATTTGTGAACCTTTTGTGCAATGTAAACCTTTTTGTATCTTGCGGGCTCTATTTGTATTGACCAATTTTTCAGACTTGCATGCTCTTTGATCTTAACAGTTTAAGTACCAATTTCTGAAATAACCAATGTTCCTTGAATACGTATAATTTACAAAAAATTTAAAGTACTTGTCCATTTAAATGCATATTTAATTTAAACCTCAAATACCGTGTATAGAAAGATATGATTAAATTCATGCTGTGAAATTATCTTTAGTAAGAATGCTATACAATTTAATTTTTTATTCATTTCACATTAATATTTTGGGTATGTGGTCTCTCTCTCTCTCATGGGTATTAAATACTCAGTTGTCATTTTTTTCCCTTGGTGAATACATAATTTTAGATTCATGAACTTTTAAAATTCTCTGTTAATCATTTTCACTTTATTATAGTGATTCTCAAACTGTAGGGAGTGACTTTCCCTTGCGGGGCGTGATAATCCTACTTGGGGGGAAGGCGAGCATATATTAAAAAGTCTAAAATAAAAACAAATTTAAAAATTATTAATTTACCGAAAGAAAACAGATCAAAATACATTCTGGTATAATAAAAAATTTTAAATACACATTATCACTGTTATAATATACTTATAAATGTATCAGAGCTTCACAATATATATGATAATTAATTTATCAATACTAAATTAAGAACAAGTTTAATAAGTACTAAAGTTGGAAATGGTAAAAATATACGAAAGGCTTTTCTTTTCAATGCAGAAAATTCATTCAATGTCGACAGATTTTCTTTAAGATAAAATGTTAAAATATACTCAAGACTAATATGAATATTTTTAGTTTTCAAACAAAATTTTAAAAAGTCCTAAATTATGCAAAAGTTATGAAGTATTACACAATAAATTGCTTAATCAAAATTAAATATTTGATGAAAATAATGCAATAAATTGCACTTTCTTTAAGCCAAATTAAATGATCATCAAATGGCTCGAGATGTTTTTCGGTGCAAAGCAGCGACGCTAAAAAAGTAGTATATTGCTAACGAAGTCTTAAAAAACAAAATGATCTCATCTTTTCGTGATAAGGTTGAACGCTTTGAGCCAAAGCTTCTTTGATGACAACAACTGTTTATCTTAAAGGCTGAGTGCGTTTATTGGCACTTACAATGTTATCTATTCTAGTCTATCGCACCTTTTTTTTATCTGCTAGTGTCGATAGAGAAACCTAAAAAGTCTCGAAGCCAAACAGTACTCTATTAAAATAAATGAAGTCTGTATTAAAAGAAATATTTGTAATGATCTTAGAAAGTTTACTATATATTAGAGAATTTTAATAAATTAATATATATAGATAATATTTGAAACTGTTTAAAAATGTAGTGAAATTTATAGAATATAAATAAAATAACAAAATAATTCTTTTGATTTCTTTAAAACTTTTTTGTAAATAATTAGGTAAATTATTGTATATACAATGGGAATAAAATATTTTGATGTTAATTATTTGTTCCTTTAGTTTTTCTTTTACTTATTTAGGGGACAAAAAATATGTAAAATGTTCTTGTTTAAAATTAGCTAATATTATGTAACGTGGGGAACATGACTCTCTCTCTGCAATTTTTTTTTTATATTTCTATAAAACTGTGATGTAATTGTGTCCTTATTTGCTTAAATGTTTACAAATATAGTAATTTTACTATTCCAAAAATATTATATATCAAAATTATCAGGTATCTTACAAGTATGGCTGCACTTTGGCGTTTTTTCCATGTTTCATAAAGAAAATACCAGTTTTTACAATGTTTGTTACACGATTTCAATGTGCACACCATTAGTTGCGTGCAACACGTCGAGTCTATATGTGTAACATCATCTCAGTTTCTGCTAGGGTGGTCAGATTTTGGTTTTGACAATACGCTACCTATCACCACAAATCTTTCGTGCCACTTGTAAATTGTGGATCTTGAAGCTGGACTTCGTTTATATATAGTCCGAAATTAACGCTGCAGATGTGTTGCAGATTTAATTCCATAAACCATACAAATTACTCTTGTTCTTGCAGTGAAGCCATTTTGAAACGTGAATGCTGCAAAATGTAGGTGTTACATCATCTAGTTTGCATTTAATTAAACAGAAACTTTAATCTCTTCTTTATGGTACTTGGTAAACCAGGGATGGACTGACTTTTCTAGGGTACGGGCTACTTTAAATTCTTTTCAAGGTGTTGCAGTCTAACCAATGACCTAGGTGTGGTGGGCTAAAAAATGTCTACAATATTATTTTATATCATAACTTCCTTCCTTAACACTTGTTTTCGACGTTGTACCCCTCTTTTAAAATTTGACAGATTACTGTTTTTGCTGCAAAATCACAAGCAACGCAAAATTGTCAAGTTGAATGCTTGAACAACTATGGAGAGCGACTGTTAGACTATGGAGCGTGGACGTATCTAATACAGCGAATATACGTGCACCGATGAATCTGAAACCTACACATGCAGGTATTACTGCCGGGTCCCGCGCCATCGCGGTGCGTGACGTCAACATGAGAACCCGATTCCTCAAAGCGCGGGGTATGAGAGGATGTTTCAGTAGCCAATCCCGTATTGTCGCGGAAAAAGCTGTTCAGCAACGTTCATTCTCCCCTTCAGTCGCGGTTTGAAGAAAAACTTATTTCTACTGCTGGCATCGCGGTGATTGCTTTTCCCCTTCTGTAGTGGCAGCAAATAAACGTCATCATACGCTTCCAGTGAAGGTACATATGTCGTCTGCTCAGAGTCACAACGATTGTGAAAAGCCGACTCTTCAGTTTAGTTGGCATCGGTGTTCCATAAATATGTTTCTCCTAGCGTGTGTGTCTTAGGTTTTAGTAAAGGCGGTCACCCCAAAACATCTTGGTGGTCCACCGATTGATCGCGTTCGACTTAATGCCCATCCCTGCGGCAAACTTTAAGCGAAAATCTTCGTTTATTTTTAATTCATTTTTGAAAGTGTCGCCATACTTTTCGGGCACCCAATGAGTTTCATAAAAGTGTCTTTCTTAAATATTTCTGTGTTGTAACTTTTTCTGTGATAATTTTATCATCAAAGTAGTCAGCATCATCGAAAGTTTGTTGCCTTTTCTGGCTGGACACATATAAACATCTGTACGCAAATTCTTCTGATTCTTCCCGAATCATTTTGTTTATTTTAAAAATTGCATGCGTGATTGAAAAAAAAAAGATGAAATACGAATGCATTTTCGTATTAATCTACTTTTCTTAACATTGTGTATTAAAGTATCAAAAATAACTTCAAATATTTTATTGTCTTAAATAATTTATATTTACTTATGACAAAATTTTAATCTTGGTATTCTTTTTGATAATGTGAATCATGGAGTTCAGTAACTTCTCAAACGGAATTAACTGATAATATATGGAGAAAAAAAAATTTCTCTTCAAATAAATGGATTCTGATTTTGGTACTTTAAAAAAAGAAATATCCTTTTTAGTAATTGTATGTTAGAAACAAATATATACTTAATGCTTTTGTTTCAAAAATATAATTGTTCAAGAACAAATAGTGTGAATTGTGGAGAAATCCTTTACTAAGAAAATAAATATTTTTCTCCCTTCATTAAATGTTCTTTTTCGAGAGAAATGACGTCACAAACAGACTAATCAACACCAGTTTAATTAAACTTCATTTTTATGGAAGAACACAGTGTTTCTTAGAGAGGGAGCTCTAAAACGAAAAGTGATTTTTTTCCCCTCTTCGTTAGGAACTTTTAATGTTGGAGCATAACATAAAATGGGTTCCACTACATCTCGTGTTATTTTTCGGAGGTTTTTTTTTCTTTCTAAGTTCCCTAAGATTATAAATACGGCATTTTAGGTTCCATTTTTTAAAAAATTTCTTTTTTCCCCACTGTTGCCACTCGAGAGTCGCTGTTTAAAGTAATAAAATTCATGGTGCGTTAAATAACTTTATTTTTTAACGTTCAGGCTGAATTTGAAGAAAATGGTTTTGACATGCGAATAGATGGTAATGTGTTTTATGTTTTCCCATTATATATTTTGTACGATGAACACATGTCTGCTATTATTATAGTTTATAATGTCATGAATGTAAAAATATTTTTACAGCAATCCCTAACTTATGTTCTTTTATAAATTTTCGATGAGATTTTTAAAACTAGAAGTAAATTAATTTTAATGTTATAGTTACACAAATTAAATCTTGTTGACGCTGCATTAACAAGATCGAAAAGCTGTAAAATTTTAAGTTTAAATAAAATATTTTCTTTTATTTTCATTGTATACTTGTATAATGAATAACAAATAAAAAAAAATAGTGTTACCTTTAATTTTATTAATGTCCTTATAAACTTTAGTGTTTTTTATTTGAATATTTCCGATTTAGAATTATTTATAATAAGAAATTTTGAAACTTAAATGCACAATCGATTGTGATTTTCGTTTTAAAAGAAATGTATTCTGAGTGTATTTTTCAGAAGCTTCTGAAGAAATTTCTTATTAAATTTTAAATTGTTAAGATGACATACCATTATTTTGAAATGTTTTCGCAGCCCAACTGTATAATATGAAGTAAACTGTCAGTGATCATAACACTAATTGCTTTCTATTTCTTCTCGGTTGAAAGTAATGCTTTATGCTGATGAGTGGAAATTTGTGGAACCGAACAGTAAAGATTTTTAAAAAATACGTCCATTTTGAATTTTGTAAAACAAAAATTTAAGATTTCATAAGAAATACAAAAGTAATGAAGAAAAATAGGACAATGTGATTGTGTTTATAATACAGTAGAGTCCTGAAAACTCGGTACTTAATAACCCGACAGTTCGACCACACCTTTCAGATCGAAATTACCCTACGTATGAAAGACATTAGGACATTATTCATTTCTACAAAAAAAAAAGCCAGTTTTTCAAAAATCGGATTTTAATTTTCATTATAGACAATTTCATGCCTTCATAAAGTATTTTTTTTCTGAGGCTCTCATTAAAATATTTTTATATTTTTATGTTATGTATTATAATTGAAATTAGTCATTAGCTCGTCGTTACGGAGGTTTTAATGACACATTTCTCTTTGTATGTGCAAATTTTAGGTATTAATGTATGACGAATTCTAAGAAACATTTAAGAAAATAATATAACTGTACTATTTTAAGAAATGTTACTTCAGCGTATCAATTAAATGTAATTAGATTCTTGAATCACAGTAAATTATCACGTGACTAATTATTATTTTGCTTAAGATTTGCCAACAACAGAATTAATTTGCAATTGTAAAACCATTTTTGTTAATTGAAATCAAATTTTTGATCTTTTTTTCTGATTTCGAGGCTAAAGGCCTCAATTGAATAACTCAATCCCATAAAAATTAAGAATTTTTTTAATATTTTCAAGTTGAAATTCTCTTAAGCACTTTATTATATATATACTTCAATTAGAAACATTCGTATATTCTTATTTGCAAATTTATATTCCAAATTTCGAAGCTAATTTGAAAGAATCGATAAAATTACATTTAAAAATAATTTTTTGAAAATTGTAAATATAGTTACATTTTAAGAAATTAATTCCGACTTTCGTTTTTATATTAAGGTATTTAAAAAAAATTTTCTTTACAAAATTAATATAAGAATTTGAATTTTTGTATTATGTTTGACGTATAAATTATATGTGATGTGTAAAACGTCACACACTGTTGAAATATTATATTTGATATACATTTATTACTAAAACCTGATTTCAGAATACACACAAACTACATTAAAACCTCGCTCAAAAATTACTTTTGTAGTGTAATTTGATTTATCAAACTTTATGCATGTTGTATATTTTAAGTTGGAAGCGTACTGTTGTTTTCAAAAGGAAGTATTGGTGTTTGTTTAAAAAACTGCTTGTTAGTTTTAAATGCTAAAGTACGTAAAATATCAAGATTTAACAAAACAAAATCAGAAAAATACCTTACACAACTTCCTACTTTTTTTCTTTTTAGTATATTTGTGTATTTTTTTTTTGTAATCTCGTCGCATGAAACACATTTTTTTTTTTTTTAATATATATATATATATATATATATATATTTTAATCTCGTCGCATATGAAACACATTTTTTTAAGGGGTCATATACCTTTTAAAATTTCCGGAAAATCGATTTTTTTATTATTATTTTATTTTATAGAGCAAACCTTTCTGAGTTTTTTAAAAGAAACCGCATGCAGATATTCCCAATATCACGGAAGTTATTAAGAAAATAAAAAGAGCAGAAAAGGTAATTTAAATATTGTTTACATTTCGGCTCCAGGGTGACAGCTGTCATGTCGCTGGTGACAGCTGCGTTTCTCTGTTTCTAATATTTTCATTCTAATTATTATCAAATGCTTGAATCTAAGCCTCAAATATTATTATTATTGTTCTGAACATTAACTACAACTTCTACTTACTTTATAAACTGCTGTTTTGTTTTGATAAAGTGATTTTCTCGTTTTCTGATTTTCACACCGTATCTTATTCTAAAATAAGTTTTAGGAAAAATATTAATTTTTTTAAAACTTTTGAATGATGAATTCGATTGAATCTGCCAAACGACCATCTGGTAAACGTCCCAAGAAAAGGAAGTTTACTGGTAATATGCACACGAGGTGCAAAGCTGTACACAGTGTGGATAAAACACTAAACAACAGTGCATCTGGAAAAAAGATTCAGTTGCAAGATATTGATTCATCTTTTTTTGAACATGATGACGGTTTTGATGGCTATAGAGTGTTTGATAAAACTATTATGTTTTACAAACATTCAAAACTTTGCTTCTTGCAAAAAATGTGGTGGAGATATTGAACTCACAGAAAAATGTGTTAGAGGTTTGTCTAGTGTTTTTTTCGATTGAATGCAAGAACTGTAAAGACTTATGTTCGTTTAGAAATTCAAAAATGCTGGGTAAAAGAAAAAACATCCCAGAAATAAACAGACGCTTTGTGTACGCAATGAGGACAATTGGACAGGGTCACGCAGCAATGACAACTTTCTGTGGTGTTATGGACTTTCCTCCTCCAGTTGCTGAAAAATCCTATATAATAATATTATAAACAAACTGCAATTGTGTAGTAAAGAAGTTGCAGAAGCTTCAATACAAAGTGCAGCTTTGGAAGAGGTAACTTTGACAAATTCTTCTGATATGATAATTAGTGGAGATGGAACGTGGAAAACCCGTGGCTATTCTTCTCGTGTTGGTGTGTGTGCTGTTATAGGAGACAAAACAGGAAAGTGTATTGATGCGGAAGTGATGTCTTCTTTCTGTAAGGGATGTGATTCTTGGAAACGAAGAAAAGGGTCACGTTAAAGAATGTTTGAAAAACCACAATGGCTCA
>BMAV01014914.1:90750-118662 GCA_019973955.1 Trichonephila inaurata madagascariensis
CAGGAAAAAAAGGTTTACTTGAAATGCTGTTGAGAAAGGCAACATCAGAGAGTGACAAGCTCACAGCTGCGGATATCGAAGATGAATGATTGCGATTCCGAACTCTGCTCCCTTCCCATTTAACGTAGAATCCGCTTCAGGGAGCTCAATTATGAACTCAAAATTCTTCAGATCTTTGAACAGGAGCCTTATTTTTACCGAATCGGAATGATTACTCATAAGTGAGAAACGAGTCCTTTTCATTGTGACAGAGTGATGGATGTTGGCGAAATTGTTGGCGAGGATGGTTGAGAATTTGAATGTAGTTTAGAAAAAAAAAATATATGAAATTTTACAGTTTTGACAATAAAGGAGTTCACATTTTCCGTCATTTATAAACTTTAACTAGAGTGCATCAAGACGTGTTTTGGGTAAAGTTTACAATTGTGCTGATAAATTTGTCTTTTTTATTAGGGCTGTCAGGCTGTAGATTTATAACCGTTTTATAGACTCAATATGAGTGAAAAATCGACTAATATAGTAATTACGCGATAAATAGCTGCCATGTTATGTAAGAATAGGGTAATGAAATGAAAATTATATAATTTATAAATCAGGAATAAAAATTGAATAAATTATAAATACATTTTTATAATCTTTTTAAAGTAAAATGTTGTTTACTTTAAAAACTTTGAGATTATTATTATTATTATTATATTGATATTCTAAAATAGATTTATGCGCTTCTACTAATTCCTTTTGTTTTGTCGGCGGGATTGAACTGCCTGATTTGAACACTTGGTAGCCGAGTGGTCTAGGTCACCCACTCTTGACCGGAGGGTCATGAGTTCGAATCCTAGTGCTACTGAAGACATACTGTATAGAGTGACAGTTAACGCTTATAAAATATGTCTTAAGTAAAAGTCGTACCGTTGACGTATGTTGAAAGTTAAGAGTGGTGGTTGCCGACTAAGGTGTCATCCTTGCATCACTTGATCACTGTTCAAAATTACGAAGTCCGTTGCCAATAGTCCTCGGGTTGCCTCGCTTTGCTACATAAGTCAAAGTTGAAGTATTCTTGATATTTTCTTCTCCAAAATGCATTTAAAAGAAAGTGTATCTCTCTCATATATATTTCTTTCAGAATCTATACAATACAACTCCTAGCAGTTCAGAGTGAAAACTTAAATTACAACTTATCTGAAGGCAAACAGAAGAACGAAGCTTGAAATAATTTAAAAATTAAATTAATTTATTAATGATTTGTGGGTTGCATATAAGAATTTGGATGAAGAATTTTGCATTCAAGTCTTAAAACATGGTGAATACTATTGTGACATAAAGCTGCTGCGCGTGAAATGTGCTACCTATTGAAATTCCTGGGAATAAGATATCACTTGAGGATGTTGAAGGGATGTTCTCGCGTTCCTTAACTTTTGTCCGCAACGAGGAATTCATCTCTACAAGCTGTAAATGGCCATCAGATCAAATCAATTAGTTTATATCATATAATATGTATGGTTTCTTTTTTGAAAAGTGTACATTACTTTAAAATTTATTCTTCATCATTATATTACCGATTTTGTACATTTATCATGTTATGTATTTTTCTTTTTTGTATAATCTTAATATTATCCAAAGGATTTTTTAACAGAACTTGTTAACGTAAATATAGATAAATTAAATTTGTTTAAAATATTAACCACTTCCGAATAATTAGAGCATGCATTCCTCCCCACCCTCCTCTACATTACTAAGAAATAACTAAAAACCTTTTCAAATCAACTGGAGTGTTTTCTTTTTGTTTTCACAATGTCTTTTGCTGAAAGACTTGCTGCTTAAGAATTAGTACTTACTATTCCAACTCTCAGTTGCACACACAAATCTTGCAATAAAAAAAACGATCTATTCTGTTGGTGAAGAATATTTTTGGATTATTTCTGGAATTTCTCGTAACACTTCTCATTTTCATGTCCGATGGAATATTACTTTTCGAGCGACCTTCTGTATAGCTTTGACTACTAACAATTCAGTTTTGTCCTTTTCCTAAAGTCCTTCTCTGTACAGGGATATACATGGATCTATTAAATATTTCCATCTGAAATAAAGAAATAATAATACATTACTTTTTACTAACGAACTGTATTTCTCCATATATATTATTATTATACACAAGTCCCCATATATTACCGCAGGAGAATTTATTTAAAAATAATTTCAGTTTTTTTTATTTGCGAAAATATTTAAAATAGATATTTTATACCATTGTAAGTGGTTCTCATAACAGCAATGTACGTTTGTACTTTTTTCTATTTGCTGCTCTTGTGATAGACCGCGATACGAACTATTCATGTGGACACTTGAGTAAGTGCATCGCATAGTGACTTCAAGATACATGCAAACTGAAAGAAGTATGGTTCATGCATTGGATACATCGAAAACAACGGTCCTAAAGATACTTGTCTGTGTATTTCACGTGTTTCCATAAGGATTCGAGGCTTTGAGATATTTAACGATACCTACCATCAACAACGTTTTTTCTTAGCCAGTCAATTTCTTATCTAGTTTAATGATGGCTGGGCCCTTTGCATACTATAAACGTACAAGATGCATTTCACCTCGACTTAGTAACGTTAACTCCAGAAATTCTGTGCTGTGCACCATACATAAATCCACATGCTGTGCACCAGTATTTTTACACGATGACAATTACTGTGTAACTCTCACCACCTCATTTTTCTTTGAAAAAGCGACAACAACGGGGCTGTACAGCTATTTCACATAATTACATCCTACCAGAATTGATGCTGTGAAATACACTTAATTACTTGGTTTGAATGCAAGATTGTTCACATACACATGCAGCGACGTGTGTCACAGGGTCCTGGAATAGAGTTTTGTCGACCGCGTCATCTCACACCGTGGTGTGAGGAAACCTTATACATCACTCATACAGATTTCTGGTCTTGGAGATATCTCCAATCTAGAGTGTATATGTGCAATCTACAAAATTTGGTGGATTTGAAAGATCCTAGAAAACGTCAGATTGCAAACATCCTTCGTGCCATGTTGCATTTGGCCCCCGAGTGGAAAACGTGTGTCACGCGTCTTTTCTTTCACATAACCTCTGGGTTCTTTGGTGGCCAAGATTAATGGCAACTTTTTTCCAACCAAAACCCAAGAAGCGAAATGTGAACAAGAAATACAAATAAGATAGCTTTTAAAAGAACAGAAGTTTCAGTAAGCGAGATGGCAATTTGGGGAATGTTATGTTTGAAAGAGTTAATAGAGGGAATTGACAACCTATCGTGAAGTTACCTGGAAAAATCAGCCATTAATACAAGGTGCATACCATTGCACGCGCGCCCACACGTTCCATATAAAAATCGAATCTAAGTTTGGATTAAGGTAGGACTGATTATTTGATATTAGGACTTGTAATATTATTAGAAGTAAGAGTCGGTGGGAAATAATTATAACTTAGAGAAAGTGGTCTAAATTACGCGATTCGATTTAACTATCACTGTGTGTGTTTGTTCATTATAGATTCTCATTTATTTAAATTTATCTAAATCGTTAGACATTTAAGTTCTATTCTTAATAAAGACATATTAAGAATATAAAATGTCTATTCCTTTTACAAACCCTACACCTCTAGCTCACGCCGACAATCAAAGATACGGTCACCAAAGGGGGGCGGTATCACAAATGCGTAATTCAAAATAAAAGTTTTCTTTTGTGCAATATCATCATCAGTGATTGGTGTCTGGCCTCTGTTGTATGCAAATTTCCTCCGAGGCTAATTATGCTTCAGGTGGCGGTTCGCAGAGCTTTTTTTTGGTATATGTGTGTATAATTCGTTCGTTTTTTGTGATACCCTTCCAATGTTCTTTATAAATTTCGCATGCTGTAAGTATTTTTCGACGGGAAACAGTTGGGAAACCTTTGAAAAATTTCGAGTTTTTTACCTACATTCGAAAATGTGTGGGCCATTTTGTTGCCATTTATAGAATCCCCATACCTCTCTGAAAAATTATATTTGAAATCTTATCTCGATTAGTGCGTGGAACGGGCGCTAGAGGTCCATGTATCGGCCTAGTCTTTTGACTACCCCGCATATATGTCCATTTTTTTCTGTCTATCGGTACTAGGATTTCTCCCCATGTAAATTATACGTACTTTTCTAAATTAGTATCTCACACTTTTAAGCCTTAATGAATAAAATATTTTTTGCTTTACTTTTGTCAAAATATTTTTTGTTAGACTAGTTTGTTATTTTAATTGCAGAAAAATTTCCAAATGAAAATTAGAATATTAATTTGAATGTGTTGTAAGATTTCAACATTTGTAACTTTGCAATAGTCTGAGTGTGTTTTTCTAAATTTCTTCTGCTTTTCTAGCATTTAATTTTTTTTGAAACATAAAAATTGAGTACGCATGTTATAAATTAACTTTTATTGGAACTGTACAATCTCACTTGTGTTAAATACTAAATTGCTAAATCTGGATGTCTACATCCATAGCAAAGAAATTTAGTTGCGCAAAATATCTGTGTTCCTTTGATTTAATAAATTGATTGTTTTGAATGTAAAAGTTATATTTAGAAATGTTTAATATTTTACTCATTTTTTAACACATGTTTACACATTATACACTGCGGACATAAAAAGTAGAAGCAGCAACACGTTCATTTAGATCCTACACAGATAAAGTAATAACTTTTAAATTTCATCCTTATTTTTTTTAAATATTTTCTTAGGATGATTAAAATGTAAAATTTCTAAATGAAAATACCAAAAGTATTCAAATACAGATTTTTAATAACTTCAATACAATGTTCATTAAAAAAACGTCTTATTATACATTAACATCTTATTATACCTTTTGAAAATGATTATTATTTGCTCATTTTCTTTAATATAGTCAATGCGACTGTCGTTAGTACGTAAATTCCGGTCCATATTATTTGAGGAAAAATTATAACATAGAAACTCTTATCGCGACATAAGGGAACCCTTTTCATTGAATATTCTTGGAATAGAATCCTTTTATTTCTTAATATAATCCTTATGTTTGTTCAATGCGCTTCTTTTCTTGACTGTAGTTTTGGGTTATTATGTGAAGGATTCGTTTTAATTGAATTGAATACAAAGCCTTTGAAGTCATTTGCAAACCATCTTTGGTGAAAGAGTACTACTTTTAATAACATTTTTTTAGTTGAATATCTTTCATTATCCATTGCTTTCGGCAACGAAACGGCTAAAAGCATTCATGAGAAGTTTTAATCATTTAATATCATTAAATTAGAAAATGGTAATGAAGGAAGAATGAAGGATTTCTCAATTATGATTCTTAATTTGGAATCTGCTTCGCCTTTTCTTAATAAAAGAATTGGTCTTTTTTTGTTTTTCTCCGTAATAAATCTTTTTTTATTTTAAGTAATTATTTCCTGAAGAGGTTGCTTTTGAATGTAATTTCCTATCTTAATGCGAAATTAGTATTGTATTATCTTTTTCGTCTGCTTTATAAGCATTAATAGCTGTGACGAGCTAATTTAAACTATTTGATTCTTTCAATAAGATTTTTTTTTTTTTTTTTTTTTGCTTAAAACTGATTTGCCGCATTTCTGTGAAATCTATTCAAAACATTGTTTCTATTCATTTGTAATAGTTTTCTATATAATGAATTTTTAATAAGGTGCATTTTGAGTTGATTACGAAAAAGAAATTTAATGTATCTCTATGTGTACACATGACATTTTGCGAAATATCTGCTGTTAAGGTATCCGACTACGTTCGGAACCGTGATTTTGCAAAAGCGTGTAAATGGATAATATTTATGATATTTAGCGTCACTTAGATTAGAAACAATGTATATAAAATTGGGTTAAGAATAGTATTACAATAAAAAAATTATTTAAATACAATATTTTGGCAAAAAATTAACTTAGAATAACCTTTTTTCCAAATGTTCTCCTTTTGTAAAAAATGCTTCTATTGTATTACTATTTTGTCTGTAATCAGCTCAGACCTCTATACAGAGGCCCAACTAGAATTTTTGAAATGCATAACTCGCAAGTCAGTTTATCCATGTTTTACGAAAACAGAAGGGAGAAATTTTAAGAAAATACGCCGATAATTATTTCAAATGGTTGTAACTCTGAAAATAATTTGAATTTTTCAAAAATCATAGTTGAGGCCCTGTACAGAGATCTGCGCTATATACAGGCAAAATATTAATGCAATAGAAGCATTTTTTACAAAAGGAAAATATTTGGAAAAAAGGTTATTCTAAGTTAATTTTTTGCCAAAATAGTATATTTAAATATTTTGTTTGGTCATAATGTCCTTAAAACAATTTTATACATGTATTCTAATCTAAGTGGCACTAAATATCATGAAAATTATACATTTATGCGCTTTTTTAAAATCATGGTTCCGAACGTAGTCGGATACCTTAAACATATTCATGATAATTTGAAATGGAATATTTAAAAATGGACTGGCTTAAGTATGATTTTAGAATTTGAAATAGAGAAGTCAAATTTTTACTGTAAAAAATTAAAGGTAATGTGCTGGTCTACTCAGTATAAATAGCCACACATGTGTTTAATGATATTAAATGTTTCGATTGGGCAAGAAACAATAATAAGAATTTTTATGTTAAATGTTTCTTAAAAATGCATGTGTTGTCAGAAATTTAAACTTTTTCAGATGTTTTCATTCCTTGTGTGTAATGCTTATTACTTCTAACTTTATTGCTTATTTTTGTTACTACCCTCATTTTAAACATCACCAAATCCACAAGGAAAAAGGTCACTAAAAGTAAATAAAATTTGTGCTTGTGTTACTCTCGCTTTGACAAAAATGAATCCAATTAAAACTTTTTAGTCTGAGTGGTTTTTTTAATACTTTACTGTCTGAAAAAATAGATTTGCACAGAGTTTTATTTTATTTTAAAATTTGCTTTTGATTAGTATACTAGAAACTGTTAATAAAATCTTTAACAGTCCATGCTTGTTAAAATATATTAAAAAGGTAAAAAATACATTTTCAAACACGGATTAATTAAAGTAAAATTTATGTATTATTTTTTTAAAAAAGTAATATATGTGTAATTTTGTAAAAAATATTGCTTTATAATGCTAAAAGTAGTTTTTAAAAAATTCAAATTTATCATGCATTAGAAGATTAATATAATTTGAGTCTAGAATAAACTAAATTTAAAAAATTTTGAAACTCGAGATAAAATGGATTACATTATCAAATATATCAAAGAGCGACTACGACAATTTCCTTTTTAATCATGTTCTCTTTTGTCTGAAGATCCATTGATACTTAGATACTTATTCTGCATTGTTTTCATAATCATTACCCCTTCAGCTTAATATTATTCTATATTGTTATATAACATTTTAAATAGTAAAAAACATAAAGCTGTTTTAAGAGTTGATTAAACTTTATTATGTTTTTTTATCTTAAAAAGTATTAAAATACTTTAAAATCATTTGTGAATTGACTATTTTAAAAATACTCTTGTGACTGTTTCTACGTAAGGTATTTCAACGTTCATTGTAACGTTACAGTAAAAAAGTTATTTATGTAAAGCTTCGATAATTTCACAATTAGAGAAAACATTTTCTAAAGAATATAAATACAGGTCATGTTAAGTGTTTGTATTTATAACAGTGTTTTTTTTAATGCTCTATTCTTGAAATTATGTAACACTTCTTAAAAGTTTTTTTTCTCAAAAAGTTGCAAAATGTTTTAATGTTATGAAAATAACTGAGATATAGAAAAGAGAGGAAAATTCTCATTTCTAAGTATAATGTTGGTTTTTTCAATTTGTACTCGTGATCGAGATTCATTGAAAAATTTACTATGACTACAATATATAAAGTGTAGAGTAAAAACAGATTTAAGTAATATTTTTTAAAAAACTCATTGAATTTTATTTTATTTTTGTCTTTTAAATAAATATTTCAAACAATACACTCGTATATATTTTTTTTCAATCCTAGATTATATTTCGAAGGAGAGACAAATAAAAATGTTACTCAGTATCATTCTGTTGAAGAATTTCCGCTATACAATGACATTCTGTCATTGTTTCATCGTACATTAACCACATACTCGGTTGTCGGAGGTTTAGAGGAAATTAAGATGCCATATGTTTGTGAAAGTATTTACGGAAAAAAATTTATTTTTCCCGTAGATTTTCCTTGTTCCGTGAAAGTGAATGTTCTTCAATCTGTGTTATTCGTTGAAAAATGATGACGAGGTTAATAAATATCAAAAATTACTGAGTTAACTTGATATTTATTAACATCGTATATTTCAGACTTGTGTTTAGTAGTTTAATTTTTGGTGCATTACTTTGTTGCTTATGTATTGCGAAAACTCAAATAAAATTAATTTTCAGAATTAAGTATTATTAGAGTAATATCAGAAATTGATGTATTTTATTATTTTTTTATCTTTAAAAAGTTAATTATATTTCCCGTAGGAACAATATTAATTTTTAAGTTAACGTGGTTGTATTCTTGAGTTATTTTTTGTATATTTTTAAGTGATATATCACGTATTTATTCGAATCCAAGCCGCAACCAAAATTATCAAGACATTTTTCTGAAAAAAATAAAAAAAAAGTGTAAAATAGTTTTTTGAGGTATCCGATATTCATGAAATTAAAAAACTAGAACTAATCAAAAGTGGATAATTAATTTATTTTTCAAGTATTAAAACTTTTAAATACATTCACGAAACTAATTTCTCTAACCGTTAGTATCATGTTAATTTATTTCCCCATCCGACGATTTTTTTTCCGCCTTCCATTCTTAACTACATCCAATTTTCAGTAGCATTAACATTGGGGAAAATACATGGCTTTGATACGAATAAACACCGTTATTTTTAATAAATTTACTTGCTCAATAGAAATACAATGTATTTTAATGTATGTATATGATATGGGTTGGAGGCTCGCTTTGCAAGCCATGTACCCAGTGACATCCAGCGACAATTAATGTATGTATGATGAAATTCAAAAACCCAAACAACATATCCTTATTATGATGATAACTATTAACATAATGTATATTACTCTCACAAAAAATAAATTTCATTTTATTTTTTTGTAACATTTATTAGTTTATTTTTATTTTTGGAAGAAACGTTTCCATATTACAATTCCATTTTTATCAATGCATTTTGCTACATTTGTAAAAGTTTTAGATCACGGTACTTGAACAAGAAAAATGCATGTACAATTTCGGAATAAACAATTTAAATGATTTTATTCTAAATATCTATTTCTGAGAATAACCATCCGTTAATTATTTAAAATAATCACAAATTTTACTTTGGAGAGAAGGAAATGAATGCCTGATTTTGGCGAACTCATTATAATTCCATGATTTTTATTTCATCTAAATTTAAGGAATTTTAAAAACAAAACGTTTGTGTTTTAATTAATTTGCTCTAAGTTCTCGTCATTGATATGCAAAACATCTTCATCAGTTTCTTCTTTCACCAACTGTCTGCATTTATTATAAATATATTTAATTAAGAATTATTAATAACTTGCTACATTCCGTATCATTTGTCTGCATAAAACAATGGTTTAATGACTCTATCATTTACTTTTGTAAATTAATTAAACATCGTGATTAAAATTGTTACTATATTCCTTTAGGTAAAAATGCTAATGAATCAAATTTTTCGAATGCGATCGGCCGCAGTCGTAAAAATACTTGTTTAATTCAAGTCAGGCTGTAAATTTATTGCCTAGTAAAAATTTACAACACACTTAATAATTTATAAATTGAATTATATCTCTCATATATAATATACTCTTGTTATGTATGCATCGATTAATTTATTTAGAAGAATTAAAAACATTTATTACTGTATGTATCGA
Organism: Trichonephila inaurata madagascariensis; assembly: GCA_019973955.1. Classification (NCBI taxonomy): domain Eukaryota; kingdom Metazoa; phylum Arthropoda; class Arachnida; order Araneae; family Nephilidae; genus Trichonephila; species Trichonephila inaurata. The sequence goes on from BMAV01014914.1 coordinate 100,648, forward strand.
ATAGTTTGCAAGATAATTACTGCTGTAAACTGGAATCAGTACGAGAATTAATCCAATGTATTTTAAATTACATGAATGTTTTAATATTCCACTTGATAATTTGCTTTTAATTGCATTTATGATTTTAATGTCTCTCTAAAATGAATCTAAATACTCTTTAAGAATCATAACCATCGTTATTTATGCATAGAAAATAGTTTCTTTTCTTCTATTAGAAAATTATTTCATTTTTTTAACTGTTTTTATCATTGATTATGTATTTTTCAGTAAAAAGTGTGTTTTTGTGAACTTGTTTTCAACGCACTGTTAAATTTTCTTGAAAAAATATTATTCCCATCATCATTAAAAATACAATTTAAAACTATTTTCTTTTTCAAATATGTATCGACTTCATTGTGGAGGTTAAATAAAGTTAAAAAAATTCAAAACTATTTATCCTTGGGGGTTATTATTGTATATTCACCGTGTAACGCGCATCCCGTTTTTTATGAAAAAACCTGAAATTTTATGCATGCAATACTCTTAAATTTTGAAGTAATTTATTCGAGATTTTATCCCAGTCTTGAAAGAATAACATACTTCTGCTACTGTAACTCTTTAAATTCATAAAATATGTCATTTTTTCTCAATAAATGAATAAATAAACAGTTTTTCGATATATGTATAACTATAATTTTTTTTTATGCTCATCGCTTTTTTTTAAAATTTATCTATCATTTTTATTACCGTTGTGTAACGCGCACCCGTAAATGTCGATCTTAATTTTTGTATTAAAAGTGTGCGTTATACTCCAGGTTTTTATAAAAAAAATAATACATAAGATACATTCGATAACAATTAAATTGTGTTTATTTTAACTAATTATATTTAGAATATATATCAATCTACTTTTTTATTGAATTTTGTTTTAAATAACAAACTTCTTAAACACTGTTATTGCGCATTCATTATTGTAACAAATATAAAGTTATGCGTTTAATCTTTTCACCGAAATTCTCAATTTACTTCAACTTATTTTCAACAACTGAATTAACCGAATTAGTGCCATCTTCATTTTACCGAGGATGAAAAAAAGGAACGAAATTTTCTTAATTAATTACTCTTCAAAATATTATATTCAGGACTTATAATAACTTCTAAGACAAGACAAAAGACGGCTTCGTTTCAAAATCTGTTAAATAATTCTCTTGAGAATTTCAAGTGTCGGATGTATATCCTGAGAGCCACTGTCGGCTTGTCATATGAGGCTCTTTTTTTCCAAGAGAATATGCTTAAATTAAATTCCTTTAATCTTCTCCGGTCTTTAAGAAAACGTCACTTCTGGAAGTTGTCTGTTTCTGCAAGATAATAATACTTGTCGTAGAAAGGATTAAAGAAGATTTAATAACACCTGGTGATAGAATGTAAAGTATTACGTTGACTTTATTTTGGTAATTGCATCTTTTGTATTATAAAGGTATGCAATAGCCACAGGTAAGAGACTATTCCAGTAGAAAGTCGATTTGGAAATCAATTATATGGTATTAAAAATGCAGATTATTTAAAGTTCTGTATTTCTTCTCCTTTATTAATTATTCGTGTGAAAATATGTACTTAGCTGTTATTTTTTTCGTGTTGAATAGGTAATATTTAATTATGTTTTAGAATTAAAAGAACTTAAATAATCTTTTAGTGTGTGTGTGTTTCTGCTAAAACATTATTTAAAGTTTTTGAAACTTAATAGTTATTCGACTAAATAATTTGTTAGTTTAATTAAGTTGAATTTTTTTTTCATTGGATGTAATAAATATTAGTTTCTTGATAGAAGAAAAGTCAACCACACACACAAATCCAATCCTGAAAAAGAACTTAGGTTTAAATTTCAACTTGGAATTAATTTATTCTTTTCAAAATGTGGCGTTATTAGAAAAAAAATGCTAATTGGTTATCTGTAAAACATATAATGAAAAAAAATTCTGAATCATTCGGCTGTTTAATATCTCTTAATTTAATTCTGCGCTTTTTTTTTGTATATGTTTAATTATTTTCCTGCAAATGATTTCTACGGAAAGGACTGCGTTAAAAAAAACAGTCATCAAACTAATGGGTATTTGGCGATATATCAGCTCAAAATAAATGTAGCGACACTATTGCTTGGAAAAAGAGAAAGCCATTTTATTCTATTAATAAAAAAAATAAATAAATAAAAGGATGTGATAAACTATTGATTATTGTTCAAAACCATCAGATAATACATCCAAGTGAGAAAATTTCAAGTTTTGCCTCGAAAGACTCCCTTTATATACTCTTAAGGATTTTTTCATTACTTTTGAGCAAAACTCCAGTGAAATGTTTATGTGCTTGTTTATCCCACGTATTGCTGTTTTGTTAAATTTTTCTTTTAACTTGATGCAAAGAAAAAATATTTTCAGCCTTTATTGAGAGTTATTTGTTTTTTGAATAATTTATTTTCCTTAGAAAATAGCATTTCCAACTAAATATCATGTTTATTGCTTACCCTTTATAAGTATGGATTGTTCCAATTCTGTAACTATCAATATTTTCTATTCGATTTTTTTATAAAACTTTTATAAAGCACAATGATATGTTTTGCTTTATATATTAATGAAAAATACTGTTGGCTTGACTACATTTTATTTATTTTACTGACAAGTTATTTATAATAATTTATTATTCCAAACCTAATATTAAGTTGGTGGATATTGGGCTGCGATGGTAATGTAACCATTAAAATTAAGGTAATGATTAATAATTAGTTAAAATAATTGCTTAATTGAATTAAGTGGTTTATTTTTTTTTACCTTCAAAATGATCTCTAAGCAAGTAGAGTTACTTAATTTTAGGTTGTCTTACGTTAAAAAATGCTCCAGTAAATTATGATTAATCGATTCGCATTTTGAATTTAATTATTCAGATTTCTGCGCTTATCAAAGATATTGCCATTAAAAATGAAACCTCTGCAGTATTTTAGGAATGAAACAAATTGTTATTAATCATTTTAAAACATCAAAAGTTATTAACATCATTAAGAATTTTAATTTTCCGCATCATCTAACCGAAGTGGCTATACTTATTTCATTTTTTAATGTAATCACTCGCAATTGATTTAAAGTAATAAATGCCAGAAGAAATTAATTAAGTTTTAGGCAAAGGTTAATGGCGAAATTTTTCTTTTTTTTTATAATATCCAAGTGGAGTAGAAAGAACTTTCATAGCAATTTCAAATTTCTGAGTGCAATTTGTTATCTATGAAACGGAAAAACTGGTTTTCTCTAGTCATTTCTTTTATCTTAAGATTTTTATCTTGACTTAGAAGAGTAATCGTAATTTCACCTGAGAGCCATAAAAATTTAATTTAAAGCTTAATGATTTAAAGTTACATTTTTCTACCTGATAGTTTCGAAGTAAATGATGTAGTTATTCGTATAAATTTTCACAAATTATATTTTTACTAAAGTGCATTCACATTTTTTTTTTGCTCAGATAAATTCATTAATTATAATTAAGTAGTAATTTATTAAACTTGCAAAATCGTTCTTTTTTTCATTATCATTAGAATCTCTCGTTCTATTTGCAATTTTTATAACGTTAAGAGTAAATGTTTTATGTGTTTTCAGTTATAAATACAAAAAAAGGTAATGTAGTATCCATACTTCGAAATATTTGCAACACGTTTCACTTCCTTTAACTAAATTCAAACATTAAAGAAACAAAAATTGCCCCGAAACAAGTTAAAATCCTTTTTTTATGAAGATTTCTATAAAACTGTAATTCAAGTGATGGATATTTCTTTAAAATGTATGCTGCAATTTTATTCAAAAGGTTTGTTGATCTTATTCAATATGTATTTTTTGATTTAAATAATAAGACAATATTATTTAAAGTAATTAGAAGAAAATATCTATTTTTCTTAAATATAACTTATTTAATAATGATAAGTTTAATACATAGTGTGCTGTTTTCTCATGGTTATCCAATTTCCTTTACCTACTTAAGATGTATCAGTCGCAACAATTTCTTCTTCTTTTTTTTGCCGGGCTTTATTTCTTAAAGGAGCTTTTCAAAAACAACCATAGCATGAATTTGTTTGGGACTACTTATCAATGCATTTCATATACTTCTGTTTTGTTGTTCATAAAAGTAAATCTATAATTTCCTACCATTGCTAAAATAAATCAGCTTTTCGACAAACCTGTTTTTATCGAAAATGGAAATTTTTAAATTTTAAGATTTAAATGAGCTGAAGACTATCGTGTAGAACAAAGGGCTAATAATATGCATTATGAACACCCCTCAAACATGAAATCTTAGCATGGCAGTTTACAGATGACTTGAAAGAGAATGGGGATGAATTAAAACTTGGATATTCAATAAGTGATACATCTTTTTTGAAGGAAGAAAGAAAATCGCGGTTTCAATTAATCTAATTTATGGATAATTATTTTTTGTGTTCAAAATATATTGTTATAAATATGATGGTGTTAAAAGTACTTTCGTTAGTAGAATGTCGAATATTTGATTTAGTAAATAACAAAATTTATTTTTCAAGGGCTATTTTATCGTGAGAAGTCACTAAGCGTAATTTGACTTATAATCGCAATTTTTTTCTCTTTTGGAGAGATTAATCCTTTTTATTTCTCGAAATTTGTTTCATCTATGTGTTAAATTTAGTGAAATAGCACATTGAATGTTTTATTTAGTATTACGATCATATAATTTATTTCTAAAGAGATACGACTAAGTGAAATCTGCTATTTATCTCATTTATGCAATATATATTCTTATCATACATTTGATGCAGATTAAATATTCTCATTTTCTATTTTTGACTAAACCAATCAAACTGCTAAATCTTGTTTTTGTTGACGAATTTTACATGTGTTTGCATCATATAAATGATAATAGTACACTTGAGAACGTTTTTGTGAAAACAATCGCATTCAGTAACCTTATACTTTCAATAAGCTTGTAATGGTGTACATTAAGAAAATGTAAATTTTCATTTCTTTGAAAACAGCGGAAAATCATCTAATGTACCAAATATTTATATTGAGAATGTTGTTAGCCAAATTGAAGAAGATATATCATTAAAATATTTTTATTTTTCTATCTATGTATAAAAAAAAAGTTTTTCGCGATGCTGTAAGAAATTTATTTCGTACTGTCACAACAATACCAACGTTCAAGATAATTTACCAAGTTGGTAATGCCGATTTCACGTGTGTCGTACACGCTGAATTGGCAATCATGTACTTCGTCTCATATAATATCACCAAAATTGTTGTGATAGTGCATTATTGCAATATCTTGCAGAAAAATATCACAACGATTGCCTGAACTGAAATTGCTGTCTGAGAAGAAATGCATTGTCTCATACAGAGACTTATTGACAATAATCGGAATGAAATACATTTTTCCAGAAAGTTGCTAGAGCTACAGGTTTATCACAATCCGAGAACATTATCAATGAAGTGTTGGATGATGTAACTTCAATGACAAATTTAACTGAAAAGGGATGCCAATAACTAATTTTGCTGAAAAAAAAGAACAAATAGATAGAACTACATAATACATGTAAATTACAGTTTAATAATTTGAGTAATGAGTCTGAACAGTTGTATAATTTGTACAGTGGTGTTCAGTGTCCGCCTTTTGGGCGGTCAGGGGGTAGCCCTCTCCCCAGTAAATATTGAGAAATTAATTCTAATGATTATCCTATATTGTATACCGAGAAAATAATTCGGAAAAAATTAAGCTACCTTGAGTTCCCATCAATACATTCCTTCCAGTTAAAGCAACACTTGTGACACCTTAATTTCCAAAAATATAAACTCTATTTGTTTTTTTTGTTTGTTTATGAATACAATCTAGTTTGTATATAATTTATGCCATATATTTCTTATATCTTATTTGGGGGAGGAGAATATATTTTTTGAAGCTTCATATCAGAACAAGTTTCAAATTGAGATTTGCCTATACTCTCAATTATACATGATCTTTAATAAAATTTAAAAACTTATTCATTGAGGAATTGCTTGGGATTTGAATTAAACAATCATTACTTGTAATTTTACTTGTAATTCATTAAATGTAATTTTAGGCTACGTACTCGCAACTACGTTATAGGCAACTCGTACTCCTATTTTAGGAGTACGAGTTGCATATAAAGAATTACATATTTGTGTTTTGATTTTTTAATTATTATTAATAAATGCATTTAACATGTGATATATTCTTAAAAACTGGAATTACATCATTTTAAATATTTTCAATACGTTGAACGTTAATTAATAAAATTGGTATAATATGGTAACTCTCCTTCTCTTAAACACAGTATATATGTTATTTTATATTAATTTCTGTGATTTCAAAAACCTCTGAAACAACTTATTTCACAATTTTCCTTTGCCCCTTTCTTTCTGCTCAATGTCGCGTGAACAAATACGGAAGGAGACTCCATCAACTAACGCTAACTTCAAAGACATCAACATTTTAGATAGCGTGCTGAGATATCTGATGATTAAATGCCAAAAATAATTAGTTGCTGCATTTGTTACCCTGCAGTCTATCCATTGATTATGTGCCAACTCCTATTACAGACAGCGGATTTATTAGATGTGAAAATGTTAGGAAATTCTCCTAGAAAGGAGTTTTTTGGTACAAAACATCACATTTAGAAATGTTAGTTATGTGAGGATTTTAATTGTTCATAAATTTCTAAAATGTTTCTTTAACAGTGGGAATAATAAACCGTAATTTTTGTTCTTGATGTTTTTATCTATATATATATACTAGTCCTTTTAAATTCACGAGCATTATATTTAAATAAAATTAGTGGTCTAGATTTGAGAAAAAATGTATTCTATATGATTTATATTACGACGGCGAATTCAAAATTGTTAAAGATAATAATATAATAATAAGATATTAAAATACATGTGCCACATAGTAATATAATAATAATATATAATAATGCGTCCCATAATAATATAGTAATAATATGTAGTGTATTATTTTGGCTTATATTACAGCTGTTGAGAGCATCGTGTCTTGATTAAAATGAATAAATTAACTAATTGTAAGAGATATTGTATATTAAATGCAAATGAGCAATTTATATTTTTGTGATATTGAATTTAAAAAAAAAAAAGAAATATTCGCTCTCAGATGCGATTTTAAAGATTCATTGTGCAACGGTTACACTCTTTCTGTCCCATAATAATAGAAACAAAAGAAAATAAATGTAGAACGCAATAGTTATTACCCAAAATATATATTAAATTAAACAATAAATTTAAAATATTTCTCCTCATTTTTTATTTTAAGTGTTCAGAAGTCTTTATTTTTTAAACATTTCGTTACTGCACTTTAAGTTTGTTGGTAAGATCCTTTCGCCACGAAACTTTGCTTTCTCTGTATGCACCAGCTTAAAATTACTGGGGCCATCGTTTGGTGGTGTTAAAATCGTTTTATAGATTTTCATTTTTTTTTCAAAATTTCGGAATAATGTATATTAAGGAACTTCAACGGCGTCAGCTGCAGATTTTAAAGCTCTTGTTCTGAGAAGGAGAATATGTGTTAAGTGTTTCGTTTATCTCCATAATGTTTGCATTTCACACTTTCGTTTTTTAAAAGAATCAACATTAGCAAAAGATTCACTTTGTCAATTAGTTTTATGGATGGATATATGGATATATTATTGAATTTAAATTGTTTTTAGCCGACGTTATTACGCCCTTCTGCAACTTTTTAATTTTCTTATCATATAACAAGAACTTGACATCAGTACTCGATCTGTGTGTTTGTGAATACTTTCTTTTTTTTTTCATCTTACTTTTGTAATATTTGTAATATTTAACCGAGAAAAAAACTTTTAATTTCGATCAGTTGATGAAATTTTTAAAAAATAATAACTATATTCGTAATAATGTGAGGTTGACCTAAAATTTGTAAGATGTGTCAAAATAAATGACATATTATGAAACATTGATTTTGATTAAAGGCTTCGCAATTTTAAAGCTGCATTCTCCAAAAATTCTCTTTTAAATATATTCATTTGCTATTAGTAATTATTATTATGGGACTGAGGGATTTTAGAGGCGCTGATATTCGCTAACTATAGTTACATTGTACTGAATAAATATTTATATAATTTATGTATGTAAATAAAGTAAGAAGTAAGAATGTTAATCATCTCTTACAAAATGACTTTTATCATCATTTGTTTAATACTAGAGAATATCATAGTATTTTTTTCAAATAAAATATATTTTAGTAAATATAAAAATACATCTAGTTTAAATTAAATTTATCTTATTTGCCTATTAATTATGATTTTATTTTAAATTATTAATTTTATTGGAGGAATTTTTATTTACTTTTTTGTGTGAAATTATTATAAATTTGACTTACAAATTCAATTGGGATTATCAAGAATGATAATTTATGAAATTAGAACTTTAACTATTATACGCTACAACTGGCACAATTTCACCTGATTCAGTATTAGCTAAGCAACGGAAATTCCTGCATTAATAATTTATTATGCCAGATAAATTCCCATTACACTGTGTAACAGCCTTGCTAGTCTGACATATAGATACCAAATTAAACTTGACCTCCAAGAAATGCCGTGGCGCTTTTATTCTTAGTTTTTCTAATTCTTCTAATTGCATGGGTTGATATACAATGGAAGGTTTAGGAGTCTCTCTAGTTTCTAATTTGACGGATTGTATGGGTTGTACCGTGAGAGGCTTAGAAGGTTCCCACCAATATCCTAGTGTGTTTTGAGTAGATCTATTTTGGGTCATTTGAAGTGCTTGCTGTAAGTGGTTTCTTTGCTTAATGGTTTGCCGGGCGACGTATAGGAACTCAAGTGCAGTGTTCCACGTGCCTGCTTATGGCTAAGCACCTTACTTAAGAACTGGCTAGAAAGATTTTTGTTCGCTTCTACGCGTACAAGTATCAGATTTTTCGACTAATTCATTTTGATGTAGGATACAAAAGTAATACATCATTTTGCGAGGAATTCTTAATGTAATCTATACAATGTGTATAAGAGCGCAATGAAGATAAAGTGATTATTTGTCTAAAATATAAAGCGGATTTTGTTAAGAATATAATGACAAAAATAAATAATTATTAAAAGAAATACAGATTAAAGCAGAATTAGTAGTTTTATTGAAAATTTTTCAATTAAACATTGACAAATTGCTTGAAAAATAATTAAATTTTATTTAAATGTAAATGAAATTTACTTATGGCAAATCAAGAAAGATTTTTAAGTACTGGCAGCAGAGAAATAGATAAAAAAGATCACTCATTGTAGAAAGTCATGCAAATAACATGCAAATCTAAAAGAAAAAAAAATTACTGATTTTTCATATTGATACCGTGTTCTAATACAATAGATATCAGCAAACATCAAACATTTGTTTTTTTAAACGAAATTTTAGTTTTAAAAAATTCATCGAATTTTCCAAAAAGAACTTTCCCAAAATATGAAGTATAATTTACTGCTGTAGTGCATATCCTACGCTTATTAAGAGCATCAATATCGTTCCTTTTCTTTTTGCAATTATTATCTTTAAAGTTGTCTTATATAATGATAAGAACATTATTCTTTTTTATAAATACATACATGCATTTAAAAAGTTAATTTTTACAAGGTTATGGTAGTTAATTTGACATATAATCTTGGTTGCACGTTTTCATTGCTTAATGACTATATCCACTAAGTATGAATTGTAATTTTAAACAACTACTGAAATAAATTTTACTCTGCATTTCATCCTACCCTTTACAAATTGTATGTTATTCTCTTTATTTTCCTCATAAATATGTACATAACCTTTGCCTAAAAAGTCATAAACAATAAGCGTTCAATTTCTAATAATGTTTCTAAGTGATGTTTTGGAATCGGTTAATCACCTTATATGTCAATGATTGATGTTGTTTGCTCACCTATGGAGATTATCTCAGATTTTAATGTGAATTCCTTGATTGTTTATTCTATATCTCATCTCAGGGAATGAAATCGTGAGTAGAAAATATGCCGGTATAAAAGCATCGGTAGTATTATCCATTGCAAAGAACAAGAGAAAAAAAATGCCTGTATGTTGCTCATTGCAACGAGTTCTGAGATATATATTCTTCGCAAGTCAGATCATTGACCTATGTTATGTACGCTTAGCGTCTCTAGTCTTAGGTAATATTTATGGTAGTTATTCATTCGTCTCACTGTGACGTAACATAGATTAAAAATGTGATTGTATTAAAAATGTATATGTATCTTTTTCCCGAGGCACGTTGGATTGTAAATGTCGATTCATTTTACTAATCAGTATTTAATTTTCTTGATTATCTGAGATAGTAACTTTTTTTAAAAAAATAATCCTTAACGCGTTTTTTTTTTTTTGCTTGTGATATAAAAATTAAAATAAATAAATTTTCCAGAGATTGTTTTTCAAAATGTGACCTTGTACAAGAACGCGACAATACTGAAACAGAATATAGTTATTGATTTTATATCATGTAGGGCACATCTGACATGCTAAAAATAGTGACAGATATTTTGCTTTTATTATTAATATGCCGCATTAACGATTGTGAATAATGCATCAGAAGTAATGTTTGTTCACATCATGTTATTTAAACCATTTAAAATTATTTTTTCGATTTTAGCTTTCAACTAGGATTAAAATTGTCGAATATTTTTCCATTGTCTCTCTTAAAATGTTCTGCAGTATTTATACACCCTAACTATTCTGAGAATCCATTTCCATTGTTATTGACGAAATTGTTATTGTTCCTTTTTGTTTTTTCGCTAGTTTATTTTGAAACTGTTTGGAAATATTATTGTAAAATTTATAGACGTGTTCATAAATTAAGTAAAATACGTTTATGATAATTTATTGAGGGAAAAAATTGCAAATAATATATATATATATATTAAATTGCCATAAATATAATATAACAAAGCATTAAATAGAAATATAACAAGACATTGTAGGTTCAAAAATAAGATATATATATATATATATCTTTGTGTGTGTATGCGTGTGTGACTATTAAAATAAACATTTTCCCTGAAAAATATATATGAGATAAAATAAACTTTTGACAAAACAGAAAATATCTTTAGCCTGTAACAAGGCTGATATAAATATGGGCCTATCTCTGTAATCAAAATTTCCATTAGTTAGTATTTACTGTAGATTGAATCATCAAGAAAACAGATGATATTAAAAAGAAATATGTTTTCTATATTAATGTTGTTGTTTTTCTTACAGTCAAAAATACAATGTTATTGTTTCACAGAGATTTTGTAGAAATTTTGAATTTGAGACATTTTATGTTAAGGTTTTCTTAGATTGAAATCTCTTTAACTACCTTAAATCTCGTTATTTTATCTATTTTAAATGTAAAACAATAATACGTTTGTTCTATGAATAAATGTTAGACAAACCATATGGAATATGTAAATGCAGTTTATACTGAAGTATTTTTCATCATCGAAAATTTTTTTAAAATAACAATAATGTGGAATTTTTTCTCTGAAATAGTTTTGTAGCGCGGGAGTATTATATATAAAACAATAGACGAAATATATACTGCAATGAGTATATTTCTTTCTGTGATTTAAATCATGATTTCCTTGGTATTATTTGTCAAAATATTCTCTGTGCGACAAATAATATTGTAGTCGCATATTTGCTCAATTTAATACTTTTTTAAATAATTATACTGATTTTCTTTTATTTCTGCTTTTCCTATGCAATTAATTCTTTTTAAGTGATTTAATTATATTCTATTTTTTCTGGTGATAGCTTTTCGGATCAGAAAATTATTAGCAATAAAATGTAATTACATTTTCTAATGATTATAGCAAAAAAGTGAATAAGCATTCCCAAACTCATTTATGCTCCGCGTGCTCGTATTTAAGATTAATTTATTACATCCTTTCACAAAATGCATTGCCATCTTTTCCCAGGGACTATCCTAGACAAATATCTGTTACATGGTTGCACATTTAAACAGCCTTTCGAGTAGCATAATGCTGACTAGAGGTAACTAAGCTTTTCTGTGTAAAGAACCTTCATAGTTAGCGATAAAACCCGGATGAACAATTTCTAATGAAGCCATTCAGATGGTCTCATCTAAATACCTTCATTTCTGCCGCCTTCATCGCCAGGCTCGTAAATCAGTCCTGTTATCTAATTCCGAATAACTCTCGACCACCGAAACGGACCTAAGATTCTTTTACAAAATAGCGGGTAACTTGGCGCACAATTTGTTTTCGAGTTCTTCGTTGAGAATAAGCGTTGGTCCACTTATACTAATTACGGTCTTTAATATCTAGTCCTTATAAACCCACTCGAATATTCATGAGATGCTTTTAAAACCGGGGAGCTTTCAATTTCTATTTAGCCTTCTGGAAGCGAACATGGAGAACCAATATTCTGCAATATTGAGAAGTGTCACATCGCCGCCGAAGGAAGGTGGCAAGAGTTATCTTTTTCTTTTTCTTTTTTATATTCTTCCTTTCCGTTGAATATTTGAATAGTGAGCTTATCTCGCCAGGGAACTTCGTTTTCAATTTGTGTCTTGATGGAATTTTATGGATCACCTAACAGCTCCTGGTTTTCCAATTTCGGATATCTTTAGTTATGCATATGTAATGTTTTGGTTCAAGCCGTGTTGAGATGGTTTTTCACGTGACTGATTTATAGAGCAAATAAAGATTCCCAAGAGTTTATTCTGCATTTTAACATAGCTATTATATATAATGAAAGAGTTTAGGACAAAAGTTTTGGTGCTTCGGTCACCCTATCTGGGTAATAAATAATATAGCGCGTGAATATATAAATTTTGTATATGATAGCAGTTAAAATGTAGAAGTTATGCAGACATTATTTTGAAAATCTGCTTTTATTTTGAACTATATTCTAAATATTTGATTAACGACTACCTCTTCTTCGTCTCATTTATATAATAAATCTTAGGATTCTTTATAAAATTGAACTCATCTGGTCTTTCAGTATGTTCTTGATAAATGAAATCAAAATTTTTAATTGGCAAATTTAAAAAAAAAATTGTTAAGTATAATGTTTGTAAAATTCCTCAATCATTAAGATCTGTATAGAACAGATAATTTACTTAGAACCGATAGAAATGCTATACATATTTAAAACACACACACCATAAACGTGAAATAAATATTTGCTTAAGCATTCTTCAATTTGAAAGTAATTAATTGAAATTATTATTATTATTATTTTAAAAACTTTGAAATAGTGTGAAAATTTTAAAAAGTTAAGATGCTTCATCACGTTATGTCATGATTTAATAGTGTTTTAGTCTTTCATTAAAAGCAGTGTATTTCACTTTGAATAAAAAACGATAATTGTAAGTCCAGAAAATATATAAATATTTTTAAAAAGGATATAGTTTATGTTTTTTCCCGAAATTGTATCCTTACTTATATATTGCTGAAATTATAAAAATAATTCAATGTAGAATTAGTATTTTATAAAATCATGTTTTTTACTAACTAATAATATTTTTAAATGAAGTATGTATATGTATATTCTGCTATAGCTCATGAAGTATATCAAAATAAACTACTTCGCCGATGTTATCGACATTCTCTCTCTCTCTTGGCTTATTATTTATTCTCAGTTCTCAGTAGAGTACATCGTTTGTTTTTGTTTCGCTTTCTCCGAACATAAATATTTATTTTTTTCTAAAGTATACGATTTTTCATAAATTCAACTATGTTTGACGTTATTTATTTTTATTAGATTCCTCAGAGAAATGAATTAATATGATTTTTTTTCATCTCGCAATATTTCTGATCTCTTAATCATACCAATGAAACTTTAGAATAAATAAATGTAGCCTATAGTACCTATGAAGACCAACTGTGTAGAGAGACTGATTCACGATCCATCTGTTGAGGCTTGTCCTCCCGTTGGCATGGTGTGGAAGGAGTGCCAGCTCAGATGCCCTCGTCTCTTGACCGTGGCTTAAAATTTTGAAGTCCCTCGCCATTAACTCTCGAGTTGCTTCACAATATAACGCAAATTGAAATTAGATCCAACCTTAACCCCTTACGTGCCGCCAGCATATATATCTGTCTAGCTCAACTGGTGAGTTATGTCCCCCGGGCGTATATATCCGTCCTTCCATGTATTTGGATATATCTCGGACGTATATATACGATTCGTTCATTTACGCTGCTAGCAGGAAAACTGTTCCAAAGGCTTTGGAATCCAATTAAAGGACTTTGAAAGTATTTGCTTATTTCGGAGAAAAATTTATGCATTTGTGCCTTTTCTTCCCCCCTCCCACCAAATACACCGCATACATGCGACTATGTAATATGTGGTGGCACTGGGAAGCGAATCGTGTCACTTTTAATTTTCAGTTATGAAGTTAATCAGTCATAAAGTGGCAATGCAAATTACTCTTGGCGTGAAAGATTCAGATCCACTGTCGATTATATTTTAATTTTATGTAAAGTGAAGCGTTTAGTTGTAGATCTCAATATACGAAGTCGAAATTGTATTATGTTTTTCACGTTTAGATCAATTTAGAAAAATGCACAATAAGCTCTGGCCTTCTCCGTTAAATAATATCAGGAAATTTATCTATGTTTGACTAAAATAAAAATGCGTCATTTACTAACATTCGCATTTATTATTTTTTTATTTAAATCTATTTATTATTTTTTAAAATTTCTACACATTTATTTTATTTTCATTTAAATCCATTCATTAATTCGTTTTTTTGAAAAAATTTCAATGTATTTATTTTTTTAAATTCCAATACATTTATTTTTTAAATTTCAATACATTTATTTTTATAAATTGAAATACCGCTATATAATAGATCGTATTTTAAGGTTTATGTATTGTAATATTTCTGGGTTTATTCAAGTACATATTACAGTATGTAAAAAAAAAAGGATGGATACTCATTTTAATTTTTTTCACATAAACATGTAAACTTAATTTGTTTGTTTTCTAAGTCTTTTTTTCCATAAAGCCCTACTTAATATTTTATTTCGTATATATATTAAAATACAGAAATATAAATTTTCTTTCAATGAGGGAAACAACACTGAACATGATTCGTAGCTAAATCAGAAACTAATTTTGTTTAGTCGATTGGTTTCTTCTGTCAACCTCATTTTCAAAGTTTTACGAAGTCAGTCTTACAATTTTTAATAATTGTCACCTGAAGTAAGCGACAATTGAGTAAATTACTCAGGTTCTTATAAATCTATATTCTACGATTATTGATACATGCGTTACTCAAAATGTTTCTATGTATATCAAATTTTGTTACATTTCATGGCTTAGAAAAGCTTAGGTTATGTGCAGATCGAATAAATGAAGAAAAATAAACGGTCCATTTCCTCTTCGTACTTCCCAGGTCAAAAAAGGGAAACTGTGTATCTATCGGACCACTTTTACTCCACACCTTCGCCCTTTTCTTTGTTTTGGTGGCGCGCTAACTGCAGATTAATGGCGACTTTGTGTATTGGCTGTCCTTGCACATTTTCTATTCAGAGCGGAAGAAGACCAGATGGCACGGCCTTAATGACGAATTGCGAACAAAAATAAACCTCTTCAAGCGACGTGAATGGCTGATCAAATATTTGCACAAATCCCGGTAAATTTGCATAAACTAGGTTCGACCATTTTCAGATGGAAATCTTTCGACTGCTTTTGTTCATGAGTTATAGGGATCATGTTTATCACTTAAACTAGGTTCACTATTGTTGAAGAAATGTCAAAGTATTTTTTTTTCCTGTAGCTACTTTTAAATTGATTCAGTCTTGATTACTTTCACAGATATTAGGCTATTAAATCTTATTATTATTATTATTTTGAAACTAATGCAGAGTACCAAAAGGAACAATTAAATGCATGACACAGAGTACCATGCATTTAATTGTTTTATTAGAAACATGTATACGTCTTATTTTACTCTAAGAAATTTTTTATATAAAAAAAACATAAAAATAATCTCATTATCTGACTATAATAGGTTTTATTCCTTACAAATTAAAAATTTTTAGGACAATATACATAATCTACAATTTATATTCCAAAAATATTGTCGATGGCTTGTTCTAGTACGAATGTTCTCTATATTTCTACACTCGTTTTTTTCCCTTCAAATTTATAAATTTTACTTACTATTTGATTAATTTAAACCTAAAAATGTAATTTTTAACCACCTCTTTGTTTTATTTTAAATTTTTTAAAATTATTTACTGTGCAGGAATAATTTACTACTATTTAATCCTCAGCACATTTCTATTTTGCTTTAAATTTAAGATCCAAATATTACAAAATGAACACGTTTTTAAACAACATGCTATTGTAATAGAGTACTTTTGTGTACTGTTATGCTTCAGAGATACATGGAAGGTATATATGCATGTATGTACACTTATGTATATTACAATTTTCTCTTGTCCATATTTCCTCATTTTAAATACATTAGAAAAGTTTGGATATCCATATTTGCCCCTTAGTTCTCTTGTTAAAATATGCAAAAATTTCATAAAAATCTTATGCTTATGCAAATAGTTAAATATACTTAAAAAAAAATAAGATTCTCAATTCTTCCTTGTTTAGTACCTTTAGTCATTTTATACGTCATTTTGTAACATGTTGATTTTCTTGCTCTATAATATGAATCGTTATATTGTTCAGTAATCCCTATTCTGAGAAAAAACGAAATTGTAAACATTTATTTTCATTTTGAATGATTTGTTTTCTACTTTTCTTATTTTTCCTTCTGTATTATTCTCGTTTGGTAATTTCATTGCAAAGTATGTGATAATACAATAAAATCATTTGTTAAAGGTTATGCATCTGGACAGTGTGAAGATCATTTTCATAATCGTACTCATTTAACCACTAGCAGCATATATTTGTTTATACATAAAACCATCTTTTTTGAAGAACATTCTTGACTGTAGTATTTTCTGTCCAACAAAGATTTAAAGCATTTAGGTCTAATAATCTATATATTTAAATAATAAATAACAATTTTTTACTTTCGCATGGTCTTTTTCAAGTATTTATTGTTCCATTGAGAAAGAATTTTAAATGTTCTCATCATAAAGTTCTACGTCTAAAGTATTCGCATTTACTTAGCGAAGAATATCTCGAAGAATACTCTGAATTTCGTCAAAATGTTAAAGTGATCAATTTATTAATGTTTGATATGTTAGGAAAACGTTGTGTCGTATCGAATATACGTTAATTCTCTATAAATAAAAGTATTCTATCACTGGGGAAAAAATAAGCTGCTTCATCTCAATGAATTCTTGAAACGGGCATAATAACTGTTAAACATGTCTTGTTTTTAAATTGCGAATGTTTCTCTGTAAAAATTTTAACTATCGAATATGGAACACAAAATTTAAAACATTAATAAATATAAATTATATAAAAAATTAAAATTAATATATTAACTCCAAAAGTCTCTTTAAGTAATACTTTGAGATAAACAGATTTTTGAAATGTTTTTTGCAATTCTTTTCCTTAATTATTTCTTCCTAATTTTATTCTATCGGTATTTTCCTAATTTAACAAATTTAAAGTAACCAACTACTATGTTATTTTCTTAAATGCTTACTTAAAATATACCAGATTTCGAAAATAGAAATCATTTCACAAAATTTAATAGTGCTTTTTATTGCATACAGAAAACATGAAGCACTTTTTTTTTCAAAATTTGTGTTTTTAAAAATAAATCATTCTAATGCTGAACAAAAATAAGAATGACTTGTACCCAAAATGCTACCCCTTCTGTACTAAAGCCGAAATTTGATTTGTCTTTTTTTCTAGCTCATAAATATTTAACTTTTTCCTTCTACATTTGCAGTTATAATTAATAATTTTTGGCAAAAGCTGTAAATTTAAAAGGTGGCTGTAGTTCGTGTGTGTTTTTGTTTTTTAACTTTATTTTTCTGGAATTCTTTTAAAAGAA
>BMAV01014914.1:121523-212104 GCA_019973955.1 Trichonephila inaurata madagascariensis
AAAGGACAAATATGTCATTCAAGATCTTTGTAAGTATTATTTTATTTTATTTATATTCTGTCTACTTTAAAATTTTTCGCTTGCATTTGAACTTTATACTATATATGTTTGATATATATTTTGTGAAAGTAAAACTACAGTTTTTGTTTCGTTGAGGTGTACATTAAAATTGATAAAATAAATAAATAAATAAATAAACAATCTTGTGAATAAGTTACTGAAAAATACCTTACACCTATTTTTAAAAAGTTTCTTATATAGTATTCTATTGTACTTCACTGTAAAACATGAGGTTTTTTCCCCTATGAATTTTCAGATCTGCCACTTCGAGTAGAATTTTAAGTTTCGCTCATGTCGCGTGATATGTCTCATTTTTCCATAAATAAAATAGCCTTATAGCGTAGTAAGTTGCCTTTTTGAGCTGTTAAGCATGCGTGTTCATGGTTTATTATAGGCATAAAAATAAAAAGGAAAGTTACATTTCATAAATAACAAGTAATATTTAAAAAAATTTCTTTATATTCAATTCCTACTTAGGTCAACATAGGAAAAGCTTTATCTTAGTTACTTTTTATTAAATAATTACAATTAATATAAATATGTATATACATATAACAGAATCTCAATATTAAGTGGCAATTAATTTTTTATTAATTATCATTATAGTATCTTATGGTCATCCAAAACAATCGTGTATATAAAATTTCAGTTCAACTGATTGCTTTAAAACATGAGAAAAAAAAATATTTTAAAGTTTTGACCCAAATCGCTAAAAATGAAGCCTACGTGGCTCTGTATCTGTAATTCTTTGATAATTAATTTCAGTCAATTAATTTTAATTAATTATAGTTAAATTATCGTATTGTCACACAAAACAATAGTGTATAGAATATTTTAGCTCAAATAAGTGCTTGAAAATGTGAGAAAAAAAAAACCTTTTAAAGTTTTGACACAAGTTACCAAAATGGTCGCTAAGTCGCCAAAAAGGATGCCAACGAAAAAAATTAAAAAATTTTATTATTTTTGTTATTTTTTTTAAAAAAATTTTTAATTGGATTCTCCCATTTCGCTACCAAGGCCTTTTTATGCTTGGCGATCTGCATAAAAGGAGTGTGATCTGATTTCATGCATTTACCTTGTCATTTGTCGTGATTATAAATAGCGNATTTTTTTTAAAAAAATTTTTAATTGGATTCTCCCATTTCGCTACCAAGGCCTTTTTATGTTTGGCGATCTGCATAAAAGGAGTGTGATCTGATTTCATGCATTTACCTTGTCATTTGTCGTGATTATAAATAGCGTGGATTATTGGTTGTTAAATGACATTTGCGAATCGGTGTGCAACTCGGAATCAAAAGCGTGAATTAAATGTTTTCAAAATAGAATAATTTCAATATAATTTTTTTTTCATAAATGAATTTTGGATTTTCTCGATGGATGGTGGTAGTGAGAGGAGATGCCTGTTCATTGACAAATATAAGCTTATTTTTTAAATCAATATTAGCTAAGTAAAAAGGATGTCCCACATTACTTTAAAATGTGATTAAAACAAATAATTGAATCTCGATGATTTGATATGTGTCTTCATATCATAGTTAAATTCGTATGTATTAGTGAATGCTTTTGTAGATATCATTTTTGTATGGTCTCTTTAAAAATAGCCGAAGTTTACAAAACATAAAAGAAATCGAGGAAAAAAAAACAATAACGTAAATGTTAAAAAAAAGAAGGAAAAAAAAAGAAAAGAGAAAAAAAAGGAAGGAAGAAAACTGAAATATCTGGCTTCGTACATATCTATTTCCATCTAAAATTCTAATTCAAATCTTTCATTAACTAATGAATGAAATCCAAAAATAATTAAATAAAACTAAACTTTAAAAAAAATGTGTTTACGATGTTTTTGAATTATTCCCAAGTCAGAAATTTTAAGTAAAAGGTTCAGGAATTGTCATTCAACAGAACTGCTTGCTGTTAACTTCTTCGACGTTTATCTTATCTATAAACGATGCTGAAAAAAAAACGGAGCTCTTCTAAAACTTCTACAGTTCCTGTGTATATCATATTAAAATCTTGAAATTTTACTTTTTAAATTTTAAAAAAAAGTAAATCTCACTGTTTTTTATGGATAACGTTTGAAATTGATTTGAAAGAATGGTAAGTGTATGATAAAAAAGATCCTATAAAATACAAGATCATTATTTATTTTTAGAAATATTATGTGTGTGGTTTTTAATTAACATTTGAAGTAGTTATTAGGAATTCTGCAGCATTTTGAAAGCGAGCTATATTGAGTATTTGTGAATGCAGCACTAAATCAGTTAGAGTTAAGCTTATTTTTAGATTTTCAGTGCGTAACGTAATGTTAATATTATAAATTTCATATTATGTTAAGGTTTTATTTTTTTCTGATAGTGTGTGTTTCTGTTTCTTATAAAGTGAAATTAAATAGAAATTTTTCACTAGTCTTATTGCTGTTTATTATACTATTATTTTAGGTTAATTTGTAGTTTTAAAATTCTTTACTTGACCTGATTATACTTGACAAGTACAAATTCCAAGTATTATAAGAAAAGAACATATTTAAAAAAAAAAAAAACTATATTTTTTTGAAAAGATTTTTTAAAAATTTTTTTTAAAATTTTTTTTAAAAAAATTTTTTTTTGTTTTCAAATAAAAAAAAAAAAAAAAATTAAAATAGCCGAAAATAGCCGAAAATATTTACACAAAAATTAACTATAAGAGC
This sequence comes from Trichonephila inaurata madagascariensis, assembly GCA_019973955.1. Taxonomy (NCBI): domain Eukaryota; kingdom Metazoa; phylum Arthropoda; class Arachnida; order Araneae; family Nephilidae; genus Trichonephila; species Trichonephila inaurata. The sequence goes on from BMAV01014914.1 coordinate 124,267, forward strand.
TTGTAGTTCCTTAAAACTAAATGAATTAGAAATTATTAATAACGTACGCTATGGTTATTTTATTAATTAATATTATTGGTATTTTTGGAATAGGGCTACATAATATTACATATGCACAGTGGCATAGACAAAAGTGGTGTTGAGGAGTTTCAAATCCCTTCCACTAACCTATCGATTTTTTAAATTTTACTATAAGATTACATACTATATACTATAAAGATTTACGATAAAGATTTTGTCAACGTTTTTTGTTTGTTTGTTTGTTAAATGTAACCTTTTCTTTGAAAGTAGTTTTTGTACAACACTAAATGTGCATATTAGCTTCAAAAATACGAAGTATTTGCATTTCTATTATTTGTAAACATTTCAAAATTAATAATATGGCTGGATAGAGTAATTGGTTTGGAGCTGGCCTTGTACGCCCATGTTCGCGGGTACGATCCCAACCCAAGTCGATGGATTTTCATGATGCACAAAATCGTCTGCGTCCATATAGTATTATTATGGGGAATGTAAATGTCTCTTTGGCTTGGGTTTAAAGGCTTAAATTTCTGGTAAGATTCTGCATCGTCAGAGTTCCTGTGTCTGTCTCCCCCAGGGAAGGAAACTGGGTGTTAAAATTACGTTGGTGCAATTGGTGTTTACCTATATGATGTCGCACTAAAAAGTCGTCCCAGCTTAAGGAAAATGTACTAGATTTTTGCAAAAAATACCAATCCACCGCCCTGTTTGAAAATAATATTTTTTTTCGCATTAATAGGATTTCAGTGATTATTTATTTATCCTTCTTATTTTTACTTCTTAAAATTTACAAACATTTTAAAATATATACCATTATAAAATAATCTTTACTTATTTTAACTGATAATTAATTGTGTGATTTTATTTTATTTAACATAATTACACTCTTGAAACAGCAAATCGGGAAAAACTTTGAACACAAATTGATTTCTATGCATTAATATGAAAAAATGCTGAATCTGTGAAATGCCTTGGATCTATTATCATTATTCTTATTGTTATGTTTTCTTCCGTTTGGAAGCTAAAAATCTTTCAATATATTGTATGAACTGAATCTGAAGGGTCCATCTTGAAGTACAAACGTTCGCTCGTAACGATCATATCGATTCGTAAATGGAATTCATTGTTTTAATGCCTCTCACAATTCGATTTCTTAACAGCATTTTTATAAGAGCTCGTTTCGTGTTTCGAAGTCTGTTATTTGTTCCGTAACTAGCAATTGTTTTTGTTCAAATCTTCATTCTTTGCAGGGAATAACCCTGTGATTTGTAATGACACTTAATGCTTTGCCCTCGACTTCTGTAACATTATCGCTCATAAAAATCAATGTTAAAGTACAATGTGTGTAGACAATTTTCAAGTTCTGACAATGGCTTTGATCAGATTTGTTATGTAATTTTCTTTACTTTGTAATGCATATTTCGAAAACTGCTAGAAAAAACAACAACTGGAGTTTAAATTGGAAAACAGTCGGTGTTCTTCACATATTGATGTATTGGCTTTAACTAACTAATACACTTATTTTTCGTTTTGGGAAATGACGTTGTTTTGTTGACTTTAGAATTTCTTGCCCCCTTCTTTTCCAATGAGCTTTTGATATTTTGAAGAGTTATATTACTAGAATATAACTATGATTTATATATATGGGCTATATATTTTAAAATAAATTTTCTTAAATTTGCTTCTATTATTTCAATATCAATGTATTGTTTATTTTAATTTTGTTTTAAATCAGATATTACTGTACATTTTAAAAATTAATTACAAATTGCACATTAAAAGTAGTCAAATGATATAGTAAACGGAAAAATATGTTCTTATAACTTTTGTGCATCGGACGATTTTTGTCTTTTTGAAAAGACACAATAAAAATTACTATTTATACCTCAAGGTTATTAATTTAAATAACTGAATATACATATAAATCTCCTGCCAATCATATGATGATTGTATCGTGTCAAAGGAATTGAAAATTAATAAATCAAGGTGTTGTATTAAATTTAATTACTGTTGCTTGTAGGAAAAGTCAATAAACAACATAATGTGAATTTGTATGAATTAAAAATTAAATTTTATGTTTTTCAGTTTATAAATGTTTCATTCAATTCGCAATCATTTAAAAATGCCGTTTACAAATCTGGGGATGAAAAAAAAAAAGATGTGTTGACTATTATAGAGGATATTCTGAATCGAGAACGCGTATTAGGTAGATGGCATAAATGATACTAAATTGCATGATACATATATTGTACACTAGTTTAAGGATCATCAGTATTTTTTGTTTGGTTTTCAAAACACAGAGTTATTTTATTTCTGTTGCCTCGATTTTTACATTATAAAATGCTGGAAGAAGGTTTTTTTTTTTAAAAATATTCCAATGTGAGCAAGGATTAAGCATTCCATCAATATAAGAAATTAATGTTATTTAAATTTAAATGTAATTTTAATACTGCTATTAAAAGGTTTATTATTTTTTATAAAGAAAAAAAATTATAAATGTGTTTTTAGTCGTATTTAGTGATGTGTTAGTTGTTTTTAAGATTGGAGGAGGTGAAGTGAGAAACTCTCTCTAAATTCCTCATCTTGTATTTTTAATTAATTGGTTTCATAAACGGCTCCTTCATTCAAATACTAGCCGAAATGCTATACTTCTTTGAATAAGAAGTGAATCGTTTTAGTAAGTTATTAATATTGATCACAAATAATTAAATTATAAACAATTATGAAAAATTAAATACATCACAAGTGTCAGAACCCACGCTTTAAATAATAAATATTTATGTGTTTCTCTAATATGTACAATTAAAGAAAAATATTTAATTAAACTACGCATAAAATTTATTCATACACGATAAAAAATATATAACATAGAACATCTGCAACTTTTTTTAAGATTCAATCATAAGAAAATGTTTTGCATAGACTGAGAAAAATAAGTAAGAAAAAAAATGCAAATCGATGATAACGCACTATTACAATATAAAAATGTTTATAACCCAAAACATATACATGGAACGAAGCCAAAATAAAGGCACATGCTTTTCATGCATTAGAACTTCACAAAATATTTTAAAATAGTAAATACCTTGATTATATTTTCCTTGGATTATCCTTTAAATTGAATTAAAATAAAATATGCAGTATAGGTTAAAACACATTTAATCTTCATTTTAAGATTTTATTAAATTTGATAAGATTTTATAGATATAAATTTTCTATCATTATTATACATTGTTGTTGAAATTCAAATTTTATTAATGATGAAATCAATCATGTAAGTTAAAACAAGCACATAAATTATACACACTAAGAAGATTCTCATTTAACGATGGAGAGACCATGCTAAATTAACTACAAGTTTCATGTTATCAATTAAAAGTTTCAATGAATTTGAGAGCAGATTACCTCTGTATGATCAGACCGGTTTCTGTATGATGAAACGATCTTAGAAAGAAGCATTAACCTCCATGGACTTCTTCTGTATCCTATTAAATATAAAGTCAGAATATGAAGAAAGAAATAGTTTCGTTTTTTTTAAAAGTAATCGAAATTACATACTACCAAAATTACACTTCCCTTAAATTCTTCGTATAACGTGCACTTTGAACACAAAAAATAAGATAAAAATTTACACGCGTGCGTTATATCTCGGGTATAAAAATGAGAACTTTAAAATTAAAAAACAAGTAATATAAAAAAAAAATTAAGTCAATTCCTACTTAGATCAAAGAAAATTTTTATTTTAGCTACATTTTATTAAATAGTCACAATTAATATAAATATGGATATACATATGACAGAATCACATCATTAAGCGGTAATTAATTTTTATTAATTATCATTAAAGTATCGTATTGTCATCGAAAACAATCGTGTATATAAAATTTCAGTTCAATTGAATGCTTTAAAACGTGAGAAAAAAACCTTGTCAATTTTGTACACAAGTCGCCAAAAGGGTGGCTAAGTTGCCAAAAATGATGCCAACGTGGCTGCATTTGTAATTTTTTAAATAATTAGTTATAATCAATACATTTTTATTATTTATAATTAAATTATTGTATTGTCATCCAAAACAATCATGTATATAAAATTTCTGCTCAATTGAGCGCTTTAAAATGTATTTTATTAACGATTGAAAATTCCACCAAGATAAATAAATAGAGTTTGTGAGCTAATAGTAGGAATTGAAAAAGATGAGCATATAGAAAAAAATAGACTTCTACATACATCGAAATAATGTTTATTTAAAGGAAATGGCATTCCTTATGAACTTAAAGTGGTGTAGTTCTAGAAGTATAATTTTTTTTTAAGCTTGGTATAATACCTCGAAAGAATTACTTCATAACATAGAACATTGCGCACGTACATTTTAGGTTTCTTCATAAAAAGAGGGTGCGTGTTATACGGCGAATAAACCTAAAAATTAAAAATTGCAGCTTGAAAGTATAGGTGTGCGTATGCGTTATACCTCGTATTTTACGGTATTCGTTTATTTAAACTCTACAGATGGCTTTTATAAAGCCATTTACAAACGGACAATATATGATGAAATGACCAAAAATCAAACAATTTGTATTTGAAACCGTAAATAGCATTACAAATAGACTTAAACCATTAAAAAACGTTAAAAGTAGAAATGCGTAAAAATATTTTGTTATATTGCTTAAAAATATTCATGTAAAATATGTTGAGAAAAAAAATATTCCAAAACATTGTTTTGTTAAATATGTATACAATAAAATTTTCAAAGAACAATAAGCAATTAAGTCAAAAACATGCAAATTACACATTTTGCCTATTTCCAAAATTAGAGACAACGAAATATCTAAATGCTATATGTAGAACATAGAATTTATCAAATGGATATTCATAAATACCCCAATTTAAGGTCATTAGTACAGTATCAATATTTTTTCGTTATTAATATTTTATTTATTTTGTTTTATAAAAAAATGAATAAAATTTTGAAAAAGGAAAAAAAAAAAGAGATCTTTCACATTATTTCAACGTCAAAATCTCATTTTTTATATCACGAAAGTATACAAATCAATTGTAACAAGCAAATTAAAGAAAATGTGTAGAAACATTCAATTTTATTTGTAAAAGGAAGTTAATGATTTTTTAAATATTTTTCTCTCAATTGTGAAAAATATTTAAAACTAATTAATTTTATTTTGAAAAAATCGAATCACTTTTCTACAGCGTTGTGCAAATGTTAACAGTAATTTTTAAAAAAATTATTAATGACTGGCAACATTGTATTGCTTATATTTTTATAAATAACGATTAAGTAAATAATTAATGTAATTTTGCTATAAAAGAAGTAATTTTAATCTAATATGATGTTTGAAATCGTCTATTTTTGTTGTTAAATACTATTCATTTTTCTAGCATTTAAATGATTTTAGTACTTACACACATATAGTTAGTTTGCATTGCATTCGATGGATAAAAAAATAGTACTTTTTTCCTTAATTTTTCATTCAAATTATGCACTTAAATACAACCCATTTTATTTTAGTTAAAAATAGAACTGTGCTGTTCAGAATTTTTTTCGTGTGTGAAATTTTTCATAAACTATGTTTATTGTTTTTTAAAACGTACCGTAAAATCCAGTGTATAACACGCACTTTTAACACGAAGAAATAGGATTGAAATTTACCGGTGCGCGTTCTACACTGGATATAAAAATGTTACCTTTAAAAATGAAAAAAAAGAGATGAGCATAAAAAAAATTTTACTTTGACAAAGATCGGGATACTGTTTATTTAAAAGAAGTGACACACACCTCTAATGAACTTAACAAATCCTACTTTTTCAAAATACTGGGATAATACCTCGGATAAATGATTTCAAAACATAAGAGCATTGCGCATTTACATTTCAAGTTCCGTAAAAAAAGGCGGTGCGCTTTATACGGTGAATATCCCTTAAAAATTAAAAATGCAGCATGAAAGTATTAGTGCACATTATATTCTGGATTTAAACGGCATATGCATTCAATTCATATGAACCCTAAGTTCTGCATTGGCGAAATTTGGATTTTGAAAAGTGGTTCGATGAGTTTATATGTATATATATATGTTAGTAGTTTTCATATACCCAAAAATATATGTAAGACTTTTTGGAACAAAAAAATCAATTTATTTTATATTAATTAAAAATTATATTTTGCATCAAATAAATATTTTGTAAGTTTTAGGGGCGTTGCTACCGCGGTATCAATGATACGAGGCCCCAATCAACAGGGGCTTTAACATGTGTAAAAAAATCAGAAATTATCAAGAAAGCTCAAAAAGGGCCCCAAAATATTTTGATACAGGGCTCACTCAGGACTAGCTACGCCAGTGGTAAGTTGGATTTTGGTAAGCATTCATCTATAATTGTTCAGGATAAGTACAAAATAAAAAATTAAAATACCCTTTAATGCACTTTCCTACGGGTATGAAAATAGACAACTCATTTCCTGATTAGAATCAGACTCGTGCTGAGTGAAGCTAATGCGTTCTTTTGAACCCGTTTCGATTTCAGATGGAGATATCATTATGAAAGACGTTAAGAGTTACTTTGTTAATTCGCTTAATGGAAAATTGACACACGTATTTCTTTATGTGAAAGATGCAATGCGTTCCATCAATAGCATTAATTTGTGTAATTGGTCCATCTTTCTGTTAAAAGCTTTTACTTACATTTTTTTGACTGACATCTGCATTGCATTGTGCGGAGCGCAATGGTGGTGTCTTTTCTAAGGTTTAATGGCAGAAAATGTTTCCGGGCTGAATTAGTTTCTCCAGGCTATTTGCTGTATTCATCGATAAACATATTTTGTTTATGTAATTCATTCTGTAATATCGTAAATCAAAGAAATTCAAAGAAAACGCGTAATCACCTCTGTATCATAGAAATTTTCTAATATTTATTTGTAAATATTTGTCTTATCTATTGATAAGTTTTCGTGTATGTGAGTTGGTATAAATAAATGTTGAATTACATAAATAAATTTGAAAATTTATGGCATCACAACAGATTTCTTTTCTATTATTTTAATCTAAATTATACGTCTAAACATTATTTTATTTATATTGCAACATTTCATTCAACTGAGCTGCATTTTGGCAGTGTAGCCTGCTAGAGCCCAAATGTAGAGGGCGCTATGAAAGCGCAGGAATATAAGGATGTATTGGTGTTAACACCCACACTAGCCTCCAGGGCAGCCAATTGGAGTCTTTGTTCACTTTACCCAGCATCGAATCAGAGAGCAGCCTCTAAACTCTCACCCAAGCCAAAAAATCAAACAACTTTTTGGCCCAGATAAAGAACAAAAGCCACGCCTCCCGGATCCCATCGTTCGACCAATCGCCGTCATGCCACTCAGCAAAATGCAAAACACCACTTTCGTCATGCCCAATATCACAGACTATCCTGACATGGGATTGAGGACTGTTTTACAGTCCGGTTGCCCAATAAGTAACGCCTATTTAACACCTACACACAACTCGAGAATGAGACACAGTGAACGAAGACATGCGGCCTGTTGTGAGTTTACCATGTTACTGAGTATTTCAAATAGCTTATAATAATAGTACATTTTAAAAGTGTGTAATAAAATTTTGTTATATTTGTAAGGAAGAGAGTACGGAAGTGAATGATTTTGAGTAGTGATTGAGTTATTCCATCCTGACCTAAATGTGAAATCACTGCGCACGAGTGCCGGTTTCGAGCGAGGCTACAGCAAGACTTTGTAGACACAGCAAGTCCCCAAATGTGAGAGTTACTTGATTGGTGGCACTCGCTACCACATTTTTGACGTTTGACTTTTTTTAATTTCAAGCTCTTTTGGGATGCTAAATATTGCCGTGATTTAATTTTGCTGAGAATACCAAAGAAAAACTGATACTCAAAGGATCGTTTACATCCCACATAATCATATGACATGCGTATCTACGATTTTCGCTATCAAAAATCTATAAACTTCAACCGGGATCGAACCTGCAACCTTATGATTACATGACAGGCACGCTACCTCTAAGGCACTTCAGCTGCCAAAATGCAACCCACCTGAGTAAAAAAAATTATACTGCGACATAAAAAGGACATGGTTATAAATGTTGGAAATAAGAATAATAGTCTTGGAATGTTTTACTGATAAAGTATCAAAGTTCTGAAATAAAAAAAAAGTAACAATATTAAGAGAAGAAACATTTTTCCTTTTATTAACAGTAATTTTTAATTTTAAGAACGTGCTAGGTAGCAGTTTTTCCCAGATATTTTTTAGCTGAATATAAAAACAATAAAGTACACATTTTTTTCCCCATTTTTTTACTCCACTTTTTCTTTTTCTAAGAAACAGTAAAATTTTTAAAGAAGAACGAATTACCGCTGACAAATTGTAATCCAAGCAATCTCAAAAAATTTATTCTTTTTATCTTCGCTTGATTTTTCCAGGATTTCGCACCGAAGGGAAAAAAGGGCTAGTTGAACTCAAGAATCTCGTTTAAACAGTGCTTCGTTAAATCCGTTCGGGAAAAAGAAGGGGAAAATCGTCTTGAAAGCAGCTGAGGGAATAGTCCTTGGCGAATTAAATCGTCTTGTCTGTTCTCCGAGGACGAACGCAATAAAATTAATCGAATTTCGAAGCAAGTAGCGCATTCAACTAACCAACCGGGAATAATTGTGGGGACTTCTTTTTTAGAAGTAGGAAAAACAAAATTATAAAAAAAAGAAAGAAAGAAAAACTTGAAGACAAGGTAGTATAAATAGTTAAATATATTGTACGAATATTTTTGTTATAAATTTTGAACACATATAAAACTTTATAAAAGTTCTTTTTTTTTTTTTTTGTCTCTAGGATAGTTAATTAAAAAAAAATATTTTGCAGATTTTATTTGAATGCTGATTATGTGAATTATTTCAGTTTTATTGAGTCATATTCGCTCTTTTTATGGTTAAAAAATGAAATGATTAAGTGAAAAATATGTAACCTCTACAAATTTAATTAAATGACATGAGAAGAGAGAAATAATGTAAAAAATTTTTAATGCGAAAAAAGCAACTATATAACAATTAAAAATAAAATGCAATATTTTGAATGAATAAAAAATATTGCTTAGGTATAAATGTATCTCAAAACTTTTTTAAAATTTATTTTCAACAATAACCGTACAAAACTTTATTTGCAAGTATTTGTTTAGAACGAATAAATTTTTCAATACCTATTTAAGTAAATACCAACTGTTGTTTGTTTTTGATTTAGAGCTAATTCTGCCATTTGAATTGACGAACTTACTGTTCGACAAATACATGAGAAAATAAACTATCGAACTATTCAAAAGGACTATTTAAAATAGGAAATTCATTCTTATTACCACAGCAATTTTAATAGCTGAATTTGAAGTATATATTGCATGTAATCCCAGCACTGAAACTGAGTCCATAACAAGCGAATCATTTGAATAAATTTATTCGCCTTCTAAAAGTACCTAAGACTGGAAATGGCATCAAAGATACGCCAAAGCAAGAAAAATAATCTACAACTACGACACAAATACTATGAGATACTAAATAATAATTTAAGTATCGCTTAATGACGATAGAAATCATTATTTATGCTAGCAAGTTTTGGAGTGTTTGTACTGGAAAGAAAAAATCGAAACAATGTGTCATACATTTGTTGCACTTGTCCCAAAATAACAAAGATATATATAAATATATAGTGGCCTATTTAAGTTGGTTACTTGTATGTAAATTTGCCGATATTTATTTATGTTGGGGTTGTTTCTTAATAAACGGAGAACTTCTGATTTCATTTTACTCTTCCTTATTTTAACATGAAACATCAAAGGTGTTACGACATCACAATCTAAGCTCATACGAACACATAAAACACAATGGATAAAAGAGCTGCAGCTATTTACACATATTCAAGACGACGAGATGGAGACAAAGAGGGAGGAGCACAAAAGATTTTCGCTTTTATACCGGCTGTGAAGATCGCATGACTCCTTTGTAACAGGAGATATGATTGGTTAGAACGGGTGGGAACGGGATTTCTGATGCAATGTTACTATTAGATTACGATTAAGATTAATGCGTAAAATTTTGAACCGAAGAATTAAAAGTTATTTAAAGAAGCTTATTTAAAAACAGTTAATTAAAAGGATACGAGAGGAAATTATTACATATATATAGAATGATATCAAATACATGGAATTCTGTAACTAGTTGTAGTTATAGAGATATCACGAAAAATACTTTTAATATAGGTAGACCACTATTTAAACAGAATATTTCTCACGCAATTTCTTTTTTATTGCTGTATTTGAAAAGTTTAGGTAATTTTATAAAATATATTTTTCATTAAATTCTTGTGACAAATGTGTGTGTGTGTGTGTAAGATATCACGAGTCTCGAATTTCTTAAAATAGAAATATAAAAATATTGTCAGTAATTGTTATATTAAGATTTGTAAGATTCTTTTATATTAAAATTTTAAAAAAAATATTTTTATAAGACCTTTTACATTTTTTCTGCTTTCACATATAAATGTGCATTTGAAATTCAGCCTTTTAAATTCAGTCACATTATGATTTGTTATTTTTAAAGAACTTAGTGATTTACTTGGAACTAAATAAAATGGAAATTATTGAATCAGGGGGAAAATCGTATGAACATTTATAATGTAGAGAAAACTAAATAATTGGAAGCAACAGAATCTTAACTTAAATATTTTCCTCTTCTAAATATTCACTGCTAATGTACACAGCTTAAATTTAAATATTTGTTTTGGTATAAAACTATGATGTGATGGATGCTTTTTTCCTCAACTTATAGCAACAATTTCATACTTCAATCTTCTTCACTCAACACTAAGACTTACGAGACACTGACCTTGTTAAATGTGTTACGTGATTCATATATTATGATTCGTCTCCTACTAAATGAATGTGCTCGATACATTTAATTTGTTTTCGTCTTTTTATTATCAGATTTTGTATCGATACATTTTATCGTTACTTGGTTATTCTTACTTTCTTTTTCTTTACATTTTAGCCGTTACTATGTACAGTTCTCACTGTGTTTAAAGAATAAATGGTGTTTTGGTAAAAGTCGAGAGTTCGTTTTATGCTAACTGTACTTCAAGATACATCAGTTAATCTGTACAGAAAAACGAACCACTTTTTAAAATTACTCTAAATTTCAAGCATGCTGTTATTTTAAAAATATATTTGTTTTGGTATCTATAATACTTTAAAATGTTCCCTGGTTGTAAGAAGTTGAATATAAAAATTACTGAGAAAAACTTATTCATATCTGAGCTTCAAATAAAAACTTTGAACGTTTTTTTAGAGTTGATTAAAAACTCGTTGATGTTCAATATAATGTGTATTTTTTTTATATAACTTTATTAAGAGCTGCTGGATGCTCATGAAAATTTTTATGGATGTTAAGCATTCATATATGGTTTTATCAGCGGCGTAACGTACACCCCCGCAACCCTCTCATCTGGGGGGAGACCCAGGATTCTAGGGGGTTCAAAGCCTGACTGACGCTAAGTACATATTTAACCAATTTATTATATAATAAGGCAAAATCTGACTTTGCAGAAGGGGAGGCCCTAATATTGTTCGTTACGCCACTGGGTTTGATTATAAAAGTGCTTTATTAATTAAAAATTTAGATCGAAATAAAATATATGCCTGAATTATAAAAATGTCAGATATATTTCGCATATGTAAACTGCTCGTTATGAAAAGCTTCCATTTTCGGTTAGAATTGGTTTAAATAAATTCTAACTTATTTGTTGCCATTGAAAGAAAAATTTCAAATTTAAGTTTTGGAACTTTTTTGATACCAGCGAAATTTTTGATTGTGCTTTTATCAGATTCTTGCTAAAAATGGGCGTTAAAATGAATTCTTTTCATTTAAACTATTTCCAGATATGTAGAGATCAGTAGAATCACAATCATGTATATATATTGTCAGTATTAAGAATTTAAATTTTATCCTATTATTAGAGGAATAATAATATTATCGGAGAAAAATAAGTATTGGAAATATGAAATTTTGTTATAAGTATGATGAACGTAAATTGTTTTATTGTATATTTTCATTTTGTTATTTAATGTTTTATTTATTTATTTTAGAGTATATATTCAGTTTATTTTGCAATGAAAAAGTCTTTGTTGTGTCAAATTTCTGTATCATTAATCACAATGCTTAATTCCTTTTTGCTTTTCTTGCAACTTTGATAATTTTGTAAGGAAACCTCTGCTTACATTCTTACATTTTATTGTTTTTAATTATATTTGAATTTGTTAATAATCAAGATGATTTTGTCAAAAATTCCATTATATGTATCTATACAAATTTGTGTGTAGATCAAATTTTGTTTAGAGTACTTGCTGTATGAAATTCTCAGTTTTAATATCTTCTTTCATCTTTTGTGACACTACTCATAATAGTTTTCTTATTTTATTCTTGTTTTCATTTTTGGTATTGTCATTTTGTTATTTAATATCTTATGTATTTATTTTAGAGTACATATTCTGTTTATTTTGCAATGGAAAAGTCTTTGTTGTGTCAAATTTCCGTATCAACAATCACAATGCTTAATTCTTTTGTGCTTTTTTTTTTGCAACTTTGATAATTTTATAAAGAAAACTCTGTTTACCTTCTTAAATTTTATTGTTTTTAATTATATTTGAATTATTTCGTAATAATCAAGATTTATTTTGTAAAGAATTTTCATAAATGTATCTACACAAATTTAGCTCAGAGTACTTGCCGAAAAGAATTCTCAGCTTTAATCAGCCTTTTAATATCTTCCTTTATCTTTTGACACTACTCGTAATAGTTTTCTTATTTTTAGAAAACGCAGTCCATAGTTTCGAAACCACGATACGTAACTTTCCTCAAAACGTGAAGGTTCCAAAAATTTTAACTAATTACTACCTCCAAACACATCGTAATTCATACCCAACTACAGGTAACACATAGCGCCAGCGTGCGTCAAATGCTAAGCGTTTTAATTTAAATGCCCACTTTACTCTTCTGTAATCCACACACAACTTGAAATATGAAATGTGCATCTCAGCTCATACTTCAGGCTCGACCCTTTGCAGCAAGGAGGAACAACCTGCTTAATATTCAACAAGCAGCCGACACTCTGCGGTGAATGACAAGCCATTACTCAGGGATTCAAGGAGTTAATTTAAAGCCTCGTCTAAGTCGGGGAAAACGTAGTACTTGCAGCAAAATGTCTGAACTTTCTGCTTGAATGTAACCGTGACATATCTTTAATGAGTCTCGCTCGCGCTAGCGGTAGTAGATGTTAGTCTTCGCAGACGGCTACTGAATGAATTTTGAGGGCTCCGTACGCAAAGCTAGTCGACTGGACAAGGAAGTTTGGAACCAAACACTCTTGGAGTCTTCTCAAGTTAGAGTTACAAGGATGAAGCGACAAGGTCGTTTGGTTTAAAAGGGTGGGTTGGGGTTAGAGAGAATGTGTTTTTGGTGGAAGTAAACATCGATGAAAAGATGTCCCATTAGCAGAAATGTTTCTTTTTCTTGTTTATACTTGCTTAATAAAGATGTCTTTTCTTTCTAATTTTCAAAAAATGAAAGTTCATTAAAGTCTTATGCTAACCAGGTTCTAATTAAGTTCGTTTTTTTATAGTCTGGGTGTATTCCATTTTATGTGTGTTCCATGGAAAACCAATCTATTTTTACCGGCAACTTCTCTGAGTCATTTATTCATAAACATATTTATTCGAATCTCAGTCGCACTTTTTCCCCAATGTCAATGCTACTGAAAATCGGGTGCGGCTTAGAATAGAAGGCGGGAAAATTCGTTGAATAGGGGAAGTTGATCATTATACTGACGGTTAGAGCAATTATAGGTTCATGTATGTTTTTAATACTGGTAAATAAAAATTCACTTTTTATTAGTTTGATTAAATACGGTATATCGGTAATGGCACATATAGTGTATTAAATTTCCATTAATTTAACATTTATAAATTTGACTAGTGAATGTTTTGATAACAGAACTGTAAATGTGTTTTGTTTGCTTCTAAATTATCGCATTTAATTTTTTACATTTATTTTTTTCAATTACTAGTGTATGTCACATAATACCGATATTTGAATTTTTACAATTTTTTGTCACTTTAAAGGAATTGAGTGAATTGAGGGTTTTTTCATAGTTGTTAAAAATTACGTTCAATGACGTAAAAGTTAAACTATATAAGTAGTATAAACTTGTTCTAGTGTCTGTATAAATAACTTAAATTAAAATATCACTTATCTGAGAGTCGAAGTCATATTTATGTGTCGAGAAAAATGTCCATGTATATGAGTTGTATAATAATCAATGTTAAAGATCTTTTGCTTTTTTCTGTGATAAAAAGAGGAGAAAGAAAAAAAATTAACAAGTTATTTGCAGCTAAGGATTTATCTATTAAGGATGTGTTTGTGTGAACTAGCTACGCCAGTGCGCGCGCGCGCGCGCCACTGGCGTAGCTAGTTCTGAATGGTCCCTGTATCAAAATTCCTTCAGGGTCCTTTTTTAGATATGGCAGCGTTGTTAGTGGGACTGTAGTTACATATGTTGGGGCCACTGTAGCTAGGGGTTCCGTATCATTGAAACGGCGGTAGCTACGCCCCTAGTGTATGCAGTAATACTCTCAATAGTGAACACGCACAGAACATTTTGTTATCATTTTGTCCTTTAAGTAGAAGTGTCCCTTCTTCAGAAGGTACAGACTAAAAAACGCAATTTAATTAAAAATTCAGGTTGTCTGAAGCTTTAAATAAATGATATATCAGTAAATAATATAGTCACAGGTATTCATTTGAAGTTAATGAAAATGTTTAATTGGAAAAAGGTTAATTCTTGTAAAGTGTATTAAATGAATAATACAATTTTGTACGTATAGAAATATATTGAAAAAAAATTCTTTGCATGATTTTGCACGTAATGTCATTAACACCTATTATTTTTTTAAATTGCGAAGTGTATTTTAAAACATATATGTTTTATGAACATATATGTGTTCATATTTATGAATGAATACATATGTATGTTATATGTATGAATATGTTTTATTTCATAATTTCCGTCCGCCTGCTTTTTTTCCCTTCTTTACTGCTATTTTAACTATTTTTGTTCATGCTCATATAATCAGCAACATATGAAATGAATGATTTTATGTCGCCATTGATGTCTTTAGTACAAAGGTTTTAGTGCTTACAAAAGATTCTTGGAGTTGAGCACTGCCAATAATTTTGACAAGTTGAAACAATTCTTTTTCATGAGTAAGATTTTCGTTGAGAACAGTCGATACAGGAAATCCAATGCCTGCTTTCTTAAAACAATGCTGAATACAACTTTGTAATACGGAATTAACAGTGTGTATTATTCACTGAAGGACATTCAATACATTGGCATATTTTACGAGGTGGTCGTTGTTTCTGCAATCAACATTTTTGTTATCATCGCAGTTTGTCACATTTTTTGGGTTAGGATTATTTAAATTTATTTCATTCTGCTTTTCACGCATCATTTTTTATGGCCGAGACCCCATATGAATGTTGACCTTGGCATTTCTTAATGATGCACGCTCATTTGTAAAATAAAAACAGGTTTATTAATGATAAAATAGTTGGAAAAAAAAAACGAACACGCATTTCAGCGTGTTGACACTTCCTGAACTTACAAGCTAATCCTAGGACGCTGCTATGGCGCAGCAGGACATTTTACACTTTTCTGTATATGTGTAATTAAAAAATGAAGTTTTTTTTAAGAATCTAATCCCTAGGATAGAATTTTGAATATATTGAATAGAAATTTAAATTAAACGTTACAAAAAAAACGTTGCAACATGCATCTGAAGATCGAATTCAATTTCCTTGCGAAATTTCAAATGGTAAGCCATTACAACTATTTTTTTCCTTTGTCTGGTTACTGTATTGACGACTTAAGCAAATAATTTTCAACTCAGTTATCTTAAAATGCTCATTAATTTTTTTTTTTTATTTTAGTTCTTTAAACTCCTAGTTACGTATATAAACTGCTATAATACATCAATAAGTTAATGAATATAACTTTATCTATATGATTTTTTCAAGTAAAAAAAAGATAAGTGTAGTGCGGGAGAAATGAACTATTATAACATATTTTTGAAAATTAAGTTCATTATTTATGTAAGCAAGAATTTGAAAGCGATCAGGTGA
Organism: Trichonephila inaurata madagascariensis; assembly: GCA_019973955.1. Taxonomy (NCBI): domain Eukaryota; kingdom Metazoa; phylum Arthropoda; class Arachnida; order Araneae; family Nephilidae; genus Trichonephila; species Trichonephila inaurata. Next base: position 140,521 of record BMAV01014914.1, read on the forward strand.
AATTTATTGGCAGCTAAATTGCACCCTGTGGTTGCCAACGTGTTTTTATCCTTTCAATGGGCGTAGACAATGAAAAAATTAAATACGCTTTTTCAGAATGAACCTCCCTATTTTTTGGTGCAAAATATTTTCTTCTAAGGAAAAATCGCGTTTTTTTAATAAAAAAATCACCAACTTGCTCAATACCCTAAGCACGCAGCTGGTATGCGTGGGTTGCCACTTTGGCATAAAATTCTTAAAAATTTGGCGCACACTTTTTGTCGACAAATCAGGGGGCTCTACGAGGATCCCTTCAAAAAACTTAGTAAACATGTTATTTTATTTTCGTCTTGTGTGACTTAGTTTATTTTTTAGTTCTTTTTCACAAAATAAAATTTTTCATCGGTACAAGAAACTCATTTCCATTAATTGATCAGCTCAGTAAAAAAAAAAGTTAACTAATTTTTTCCCGTCTTTTGAGTAGTTAGCTTATAGAGTTGCTATTGTTTTATCTCGAGTTCTTCTTATGCTTCTTTTATGGTTTGCTACAAAGAATATAAATATATTTATCGGGTTTTTTTGTAACGAGCGCAACTCTCTAATTACTTTTTTCCTAGTGTCTTTCAGTGTATGAAGTATTTTTATCCATGATTTATTTTCATATATTATTAGGAGCGTGGTACACGCGTTTTTCAATAAATTTGATTAATAATATGTCGCAATCATTTTGATTTTTGTGCTTACAAGTTTTGTTATAACGGTTATGTATTCGTATTATCATAAGTATGTACTATATATTTGTCTGTATTTCTTGAATTATTGCAAGTCTCTATTTTTATAACAACTGAAAGTTATAATTTTCCCATACGAATTATTTTCTAAACAAATCACTCAAACTATAATCAGTAGTATAAATTATTTAATCGAACAAATTTGAAAGTATATTTTAAATTTCTAAAACCAAACACTCAAAAATCTTATTGCATTATCCAACATTGTAATTCTTTACAATAATATTTTTGAGTTAAAAAAAAATTTTTTTTTTGAAAAATTAATATTTGTTCTTATTTTTTCCTATTAAAAAACTGATTTGGTTGAATTTCATTTTATGAATAAAAAAAATTTAACTTTATGAATTAGATTCAGGCTTTGCTTTATTGACAATTTTTGTTGAAACTACAATTTTAAGTACATATCTACGTTTTGTTTTCTTAAAATAATTATATCATTATAATATATTCTTTATATATGGGCTATAAAAATTTGAGTAATAAATTAAAATAATAATATTGCAAGACGGCTCGATGATTTAGAGGTTGCGTGCCCGACGAGGGTTGAATGTGTGTTCACCATTCTGCTATCATACTCCTATACGCCGCCAAACATATTCTTTTGATTTTGTCGATTGCTGGGAGCAAAAAAACATTAAAAAATGAATTATTGAATAAATAATTAAGATTAATTTATAAAAATAAATTATTAATAACAAATTTTTAATGTAATTTAACTTAAGATTGTAATCAATCGGAAAAAACCCAAAGACGATGGGGGGAGGTTCGGACCCTTGGACTCACCCCAATGTTGCCAGATCGCGCGATTTTTCTCGAATTTTGCTACTTTTTAAAACCTTCCGCTACTTTTTTTTATCCTATTGTTACTTCGCGTATTTTATGCTACATCACTTGAAGATCCCGCTACTTTTCGCTACTTTCAATCTTATATAAAAGTATTAGAACAACCTTCGGGGAAATTAGCAAAAAAAAAAAGTGACTTTAGTCCCCAAAGAAAACATGGAATTGCAGTTTCACCACTCCGAAACGCTGTAATTTCTCCCCCCCCCTCGCCGGCACACCAAGAATAGCAGCCTATAAAAGCGGGACTTCCCTCTCCCACCACTCTTTTTCACTGCATGTGGTAGAAAAAAGAAATGGTGGAATTCTTTCTAATCCCGATAGAAACATGAAAATGAAACATGTTATATTCTTAAAAAATAGGCTTAGAGAGAATTTCTACATAAATACTAAACTGGAAAAGTAATTGTGAAAGGACAAATTCTAAGAGAACTAAATACATTGTATAATTATCATCAACGGTACTGCATTGAATTAAAGAATAAAAATCTATTTTTTTTTAATTAACTTACGTTGCAGCATTGAACTTATAAAAAAATGCATACAATGACTACAGTAAGCACTTGTCATCTAGAGAGCTTATGTGATAAAAATCTGATTAAATCCCTTTTGAAAAGTTTTAACCTAAATTCTGTGGCTTAACATACACCCTCGCATTGCGGGGAGGCCTAGGAATTCTAGGAGGCCCAAACCCTGACTGACCTCAAGTACGTACTAGGGCTTGGGGTCCAAAAGCTGACCTTGCAAAGGGCCCTAATATTCTCTGTTATACACCACTGCCCAGATTCCTCCCTTTCCAATCAACTACTTGTCTTACTATTTCTTTACTTAAATTAATACATGGATAGAATTAAATATTGTTAAATTACAGCTGCCAATTTTAGCAGAATTTGAGCTGATTAATTTGCCTTTCAAAGTAATCACGTTGGTTATTGCAAATTTCTGAAAGAATTAAAACAATATACCTTCAATCTTATAAGAAGAACACTTTACCCTAAATATATATGTGAATCTCGAAGTTGACATGAGTTTAACAAGCATTTATTTGCCTATTGAAGTACTTGATGGATGTCTTTTTGAATAAACTCACAAGCAAAATTAAAATAATTTCTACAGAATCTGCTAAAGAAATCTATCAAAGATGTCCTAATTTTCTCAAGATTTTATGTGAGCAACTTTTAAAAACCGAATCCCTTCAAATTACGGAACTTTTAGAAAAGATAAAAAATTTTTCCCCTGACATTTTTTAAAATTCAAACTGTCATTTTTCATTTTTTTTATCTGCCTTTGGAATTAGCAGACCAATCTAAATTATATGTTCTGGATAATCAATGAAGACAAATTTTTAACATACAGTTGAAAGATGTTTTTCTATCTGAATCTGAACTTTTAAATGATGGAGTATATTTTGGTGTCACATTTTTACTATAAAAGACATAGTAGGAAATCCATTTTTAAGAGATTTAGGTTTATTTGCTTTAAAGGTTTACAGCTTACTATTAAGTAATGTCACTGTGGAAACGGCATTCTCCTGAGTGATGCCAAAAAAGACAAAATTAAGGGGAATCGAATATGCCTTGAACTGTTTGAATCAATTCTCAGAATCAAAATGACTTAGGAAGAATGAGGGACTTGCTGCTTTGATTTCATTCCATCGCCATAAAAGCTTCAATATAATTCAGAAATTTATAAAAAAGACACAGCAGAGACCACGATACTTAGTAGAAAGAATTTGAATGCATTTTAAATGAATTAAATAATTAAATCATTTTAACGTATTTTTTAAAACAGTTTTACAAAATTAAAAAATATATATTTATGAATTGCAAATGAAAATCGATTCGCTACTGTTTGCTACTTTTTGTCCCTCTTTATGCTACTTTGCTGCATAAGTTTCTGGCAACTCTGATGTGCGCCACTGTTTGTACTGCATTATACAGTCGTATGAATTCAATTTCAAAATAAAAATTGGTGTACATTTCTGTCTCTATATATTTACAAGATTATGCAAAAATATAATCGCAATATTTAAAAATATTTATTTTATATATGTCTGAAATTTACTCCATATTTATCTTCTGCTATTATTCATTATTTTGCAATTTCATGAAAATGAATAAAATATATGCATATATTTCCTTTGAAATCATTTTACTTCGTGCTACTCGTCATAATTATATTTTGTTTATTTCAAGGAAATTTAAAGGTATAGGAATGCATTATGACTATCTTCAAAACATGTTTTCGAAATAATAAAATTTATTTTCATTCGCAAATATTTATTCATTACAAAATTTTGAAACTCTTATTGATCGTAGAATATAGCATTACTTTCCTGATCAATATTTTAAAGCTTAGGGTTTGTGACGTAGTGCATAATAAAATTTGATAAAATATTTGTTGTTTTTTCTTGCATTAGAAATTTAAAATAGAAAGATCCTATGATTTAATTTTCCATAGACGGATCCCGATTTTTTGAACACTTATTTTACGAATTTCGCAATTTAATGACTTTTTCCCTTTCTCCGATCAGAATGAAGGCAAAAAATACCTGTTTAACTAATAATAAACCACTAATTAATGAAGCTGATTTTATTTTATTAATATGCATAAGAATATTATATTTTTTTCCCCGAGTGACATATTGTTTTTGACCAGAACAGAAAGACTTTTCTATAAATTTCGACGTGAAAGTGCGCATACCATTATTAGACTTCACAAGTGCTAATGAGTCATGAGTGTAACCTATGTTGTGAGTTTTGAATAGAACAGGAAATTTCTTTCTTATCTCATCGTACTCCACAGCGCAGGGAATATTTAATTTTAATGATTATTTGATGACGGAATGATTAATTACGCAACTGGAGTTCAGGAAATTGTTGATTTACCGCGATTCAGATGCAGAAATTGATAAAGAAACTCCTATCAAAATTGAAATAATTTCTAATGCTTTACATTGTTTGGAAACTATGAAAACATACCTTATGCAGCAGAATGTAAATTTTCTTTAAACAAAGTCGAAAAAGAAATCTTTTGGGTCAGGAAACAAAGATTGACAAACATCTTATTAGTCAGTATTTTAAAATTTCATATGAACTGTTGCGTAATAATTCGCTAATAGTAAATGTTGAATAAAAATTGTGTAATTTCTAACTAAGGGTATTTTTTGTGTAGTTGCTTATTAAAGAATTTCCAAAAGGTGCAAAAACTTTGTATTTTGTTTGGACCTCGATATAACGAAATAACCCCAAATTATTGAACAAAATGTTCGGTCCTGATGAATTCGTCAAATAGGGGTTCGATTGTATGTATATATATTTATATATACCTGTATATATATACAGGTATATATACATTCTCATATTGGTCTTGCATTTCATCCATCATCAAGATATTTTAACATCTGAACAAAAATAAAAATCTTTAAAACATTGCTTGTAAATATATTGAAATCAGATCCCATTTATTATTATTTCTTCTAAAAGCAATGTGTTAAAATCGCGATTGGAATCTTAAGAATAGTTAAATAAGTATTGCGGGAAAATTGTTATTAAAGAAATCTAAATGTTATTCTGCTAATTTTTGAGTACTTTAAAAGTGAATGGGATGAAGAATACTTTATATATGTGAAACAATCAATATCATATTCATAATATATATTAGCAATTTTAAATTACATTTAGTCAACTTCAGTTACAATACATTGACAGAATGTTTGTTACTCTGTAATGTATGTCTTTTTATTTAATAACATTCTTTATCGCTTATATTTCACTAATGATTTTAATAAATATTAATTTCTCGACATTCGTCTATACTTTCCACGTGAATTAGCTTTTTTTTTCTGCAGAAGGTAGTATTTTTCTCCTTTATTTTTTCTGCAGTAAATCTTATTGTTTTGCCATACGTAATTTTAAAATACTGGCAATATTTTTTTTTTAAGTTTTCCTTAAATTTATGGATACTTTTATTTCTCAGCATCTAAAATACAAACAATCCGTTTTTATTTTATGCAGATCAGTAACCATTTCTTAATATTTCTTTTTCCAAGAAAAATTTTTTATTCAACTATGCCATTATTTTAAATACAATTTTATTTGAGTAATAAGAACTTATATATGTATGCAATAAATTAATTGCTTTCGAAAAAGTTTAGTTTTTGAATTCTTTTAAAGAATATAATACGTTCTTAAATATTTGTATGTTTGAATTATAGCAAGACATAACAACATTTGTGTGTGTGTGTGTCTTTCCTTGAGTTTTCTTAATTTTTTATATATAAAACCATTTTTTATTATTAATTCTTGCTATTTAATTAAAAATTCAAATAAGCTTTTCGTTACGACTAATTTTATTACATTTTAAAATACAAGACAAAAAAAATGTATTTAAGTGTTTATTCGCGTATTTAGCTGCTTTTTTACCTCTTAAACGCATTTTAGTTTCTTCTTACCACTTTGAATAAATCCGGCCCGTATCAAAACGCAAAACACCTCTCTCTCTCTCACACACACACACACACACACACACACTTTTCTCTAATTGAATTTTAAAACATCTGCATCCAGATACGAGTCTAATTTAAACACGAGAAATAAGCTTTCTCACAACTGAGACCCTCTTAAGTGTTATTCTGGTAATTAACTTTTCTTTGAAGTACTCATACGTGCACAAATCTCTCGACCCTCAAGAAGAGGCACATTTCTCCGACTCTACCTTTTGAGAAAGCATCCGGGATTTTGGAGTGGCTGAAAATAAAAATCGTTCACTTTTCTGGAAAAGAGAGAAAGAGAGAGAGAGAGAAAAAAAAGGAGGAGATAAAAAAAATGGTAAAGTGAGTGCAGACTATGTGAGCAATCGTCTCAGTGATCATCGCATCGTTGGCCTAATTACTTTTACCATGGTACGTTATTACGATAATTGGAAAAGCTTGAATTCCGCAAGCGACGCTAATTTCATGAAGTTTTGTGGAAAATAGGCCTGTGCATAATTTAGGTGATTGCCAGACGGCGTTAATCATGTCATCAAGGTGGAAGAGTGCAGTTGAAATAGGTGAGCTGCGTCGGTATCCAGGGAAAAGGGGTTTCCTCGCTATGAAATTCCGCAAGTGCTACCCATGATTGCTCTTTCAGAGCTATTCAATTACATTTGGGGGCGATTGAGGCTGACATTTATTTGTTTCTGGAGGCGGCAATGGGACTGGAGACAGAAGGGTGACTTTCAACTGTGCAAAAATATGAACGTGTTGGGCATGTTTAGTGAGGTTGAATTGTTTAAGTTTATTGAATGGGCGATCTTTTGTTGAATTGGTTGAGTTTATGGAATGTGCGACCATTTGGTAAAAAGAGTGCACTCCTGAACAAGGCGTTTTGTGGAATTTCTTGCTTCTGTTGTTTGTACCAATGATGAATTTCGAATTGAATTGTTAAGAGAAAAGTGAAAAACTATAGTCACATTATTCGATGTAATTTTTTTAAAGAAATAGTGTTGAGTAAGTCGTTTATATCAGTGATCTCCAACCCCCGGTCCGCTGACCGGTACCAGTCCGTGGATCAAATACTACTGGTCCGCACACGAAACATTAAATTATTTCCATTTTATTTACTGCGGCATATTTTTCTTGGGTTTGGGCTACTTTTTTTGAAAATCACTTTATATTCCTTGTTAAATCTATATTCATTTTTGGTGTAGCTATATTTTATTCTGAAGGCACGTTTATATATAAATGCAATTTTAAAATAAAATTATTAAAACAAAGCAATCTAAAATATAAATAATCAACGTCCTCCCCCTCAGTGGGCCGCGGTAAAATTATCCAACGTTAACCGGTTCACGGCGATAAAAAGATTGGGAAACACTGGTTTATATCACACAATGGTGTACATAGACATCTGTTATGGGAGATTATAGCGTAAAAAGCACGGACATTTAGACACCGATTGGCAATCTCTATGGTAAAAATTAAAATTCTGTTCGTCTATGATAGTGACCACCTCCCCTTGTGTATGGCACTGATATCACATCAGACTGAGAATATATTCGCTTAAAAACCCGTCTAAAGATTTTAAAACACCTAAAATATGCAATGTCTGTGAATCAAATGACATAATATAATGATCGTGTGTTGTGCTTGAATGCCTTGGAATTTCCCCTTAAAATAAATAATAGATGCCATCTGAATTTCACCACGTCTTTGTAAAATAAAATAATCGCATAATACTAAACTATGGAAAAGACGGACGCTGATGAATTCAACTTACTGTTACAGCAATAAATTTATGATAGATGCCAAATGTGGATTTTTATCCTAATTTAAATTATATAAAAAACAAAATTTAAGCATTACAACCGTCATTCTTATAATTATTTCTTTTTAAAGATTCTCAGTAGAGTGTCATAATTTTCATTTGTTTTCTTATCGATACATTTTCATCAATTAAAATAAATAAAAGATTTACAAAATGTTTAAATTCTAATTTTAAGTATTAATACATTCATGTCTTTGAAAAACAAAGCATTGACTTCAGTTATTAATTACAATTTTACTTGTAATTAATTTGCAGTAAATTTATTACAATTTTTTTTTTAATTTCCTTTTAAAATTGTGCTTCAATTTAATGTAATTTATATTATGCATCATATGAAAAATGTTACTTTAATTATATTAAATCTTGGGCTTTATATATGTATATATGCTCAACGATGTGCATTTTAAGACATATTAGATGGTATACAACAATCATTTAAAAAAAGTTTGTATTTTAATTTGAAGTTTTTAGTTGTACGCAGTTTTTGGATGAAAACTCCAATTCTACAATTATCTATTGTTATAGAAGATTTAGTCATTAGTCTAATTATTATCATTGTCCCTTTCCGTGTTTTTATTTTTATATTAATCTGTAAAATTTTCTTTTTGAAGCCATCTTAAATTTAGAAGTGTATTTGTTCCGTGTTAACCTTAACATACTCGTTTAAGAGTTTGAAAAAATCGCTGTTAAAATGCTGTATTATTACAACTTTTGCCACTTTATTGAGCTGTAATTGTTAAATACTTTTTTCACATTTAAAAGAAAATGTTTCTTTTAAATGCATTATTTTAAGTGACGTAAAGTGAAAAATAATGTTTTATTAAATTTTTACCTAAATGTGAGGGAAAGAGCTCTTTTATTTTGTTCTATATGTGCAATTTAAAAAAAAAACGTATCGCAAAACGGATAACTTTTTCTTCTGACTTATTCGACTATATAACTCATACCGTAATTTATTATTTATTTCTAGCTAAAAAGAAGAAGAATCATTGGACAGTGAATCATCGTTAAGTTATTTTATTTCTAATTCTGAGAAAATTGCGTAATTACTCCCGATAATAATATAGCATCGAGAAAAGCAGTTATTAACATAGTTCTTATCATTTTATGCTTTTTTTCCCCACTTTGTTAAAGAAGAAAAATCATTTCTTGCGTAAGAATATTTTTTATAAAAAAAAATAATGTGTTTTAAAATGTTAATTTTTTTTAGTCTTTTTAACAAATTATATTTCAAATCACATTTAATTCAATACAAAACTTTGGCAAAATTCCCTGATTCAAGTGAAGTGGAGAAACATGTGCCCTGCTCCCTCCGTGAAGCCTTCTTTGGGACATCCCAATTTTTAATTATTTTTATTTATTTATTTTTTGCAATTGGAGAAAACCATTCTTTAATGATCCGAATTTAATCTTAAGTATCATAAAACCTGCTGCAACACTGAAAGTCCACCCTCGACGGTTGAAAACCAAAGTAAACGCTACCAACAATTTTCCAAACAACGATCGATTTAAGTTTGTAACCAATACACTTAATGTAAAGGACAGTAAAAAGCACCATCGGTATGCAAGGGGAGGGGCGAAGCGAAATTTGTTCTGAGGTCAACCGCCATAAAAGCTATTGTCCAACAAAACCTCCCATACCCTTACTGGTTATTCTGTATGTATTTATGGGTAGTCGGTATTTTTTTTCCAAAGATTCCATCTCTTCAATAGGCAGTTGTTGTATAGGATTGTGTAAGGTTTTTTCCCCGTTTCATTCCATTGTTCAAATTGTGTGACTTGAGTCCAGAAACCTATCAAAAGAATTGTATTTTTTTATTATTATTATTATTTTATTTTTTTTTATTCATCGCATCAAATTCTGTTATCACAGTATCAAATGAATTGCGTTTTGTGCATACCATACATTTGTACATTTTTTTAAATTTTTTTTTTACATTTGATAATTTGTTATATGCGAGATTTGGTGTAAGTTTCTTGCATTGACTGTATAATTCCAAATTAATAAACGATTGAGAATTTAAAATTTAAATTTTAGATTTTTCTCTGATGAAGCTCTATTTATTCATAAAACAATAGTATTGTGGCATGAAGACACGGTACGCATAGAGAATGTGATACGTTTTTGTATTTGAAAGAATTCTAAAAATGTTCATCTTCTAATTTAAAACAACTCTCAATCATTTTAGGTTTTTACCCCCCTTTCAGCATCCATTTTTTTTGTTTGGTTTTAATTATTTATAATCATATACAGAGTATGTGTAGTGCGAATGTTGTTTTTAATTTATTTCTCATACAACATTTCTTCTAATATTAAAATTTTGCATGAATATAAAAATAAATCTCACATTTAATTTTTATTTTAATGGATTAAAATTTCAATATCATTACTCTTATTTCAATATTTAAATATGAGTTGAAATAGTAATTTTCGTTCCCCATTCACACTTCACATAGATTCTATTTGTTTACGCTAAAATTATTTTCCTTATTGCTTAGATTATTTTTTAGTGTTAAATGACTTACATAAGTAGAATGCAAATCATTTTAAACCGAAATGCTCTGTTTAACTTTGAATATCCGATTAAAAGTTAATAATCCCTCATTTATTGCTTATTTCATTGTGATACTTTTATTAAATTTCTTGAACTTTTCATATTTTATTTTAACTTAAATATTGTCTTATATATCAATGGAGACTATTACAACGTAAATTCTACCCAGGATAAAAATGTAAATGGTTTGTAAGGTTCTTTCATCTTGGCTTAAAAGAAACAAATCCTTTGTAGCTAGCTAGCATGTATTAAGTTTCCTTCATTAAATTCTATTTAAACTAAACTTCACTTTTTTAAAAAAAATAAATAGTTGTAACTTAGACTTATGACTAACTTTTCAAGGCGACTTATCTTATCTTATTAATTACGAAGCGAACTATATCTAAAACTTATCTAAGCCGGACCTTCACGAAAAGCAAAAATTTCCAAGTAATAAATAAAACTGATTTGTAATAGGTGATTCGAAGCTACTAAATATTATATTAGCATGTGGGTGGAGCATTTCTTTTTCTGGTGATGTACTATTATCCTTAATTGAAAAAAAAAATTTTCTTTCAACATTTTTCTCTGTACAGATTAAGAGATAAAAAATAAAACTATATTTGATTCTTAATAAAGGAAAGCATTTTTAGGGGGCTTCTTTTAACTAAAATATTTTATTTAGACATGCATGAAAGAATTTAAGTATTTAGCGTGTTAAACCGTCTTCCAATTTTGCTAAAGGGAAAGACATCGCCAATTTAACTAATGTCGCCAAATGCTGTCACCGTTATTATTGCTTTGCTCGAAAGTGCGGGACACGGTTTCTAGTATTGGCTGTATATTGTGGTATTTGGCGACTCCTTTTGATTTGAAGAAATTGGTCGATGGTATAATACGTATGCATGAGATATTTTTCTCGATTTAGAAATACATAAATCATTAATTTAAATTTATGTTATTGTTTTTACAATTGGAAGGTTGTTTAATGCTTTTTTATCACGAATAATTATTATCCATTCAGTGTTTATTGTTTAAGCTAATTTGATATCAAAGAGGTTTCAACGCTGTATCTACCTTGCCTTCCGATGCCTTTTCGAAACGCCAAGCGACTTCTCATGGACAAATTTCGACAGAAGAGAAGTTCCACTCTTACAGACATGGCTGTTGACAAATCTTGGTCTTGTCTGCTCAATGGCCAAAGACGTACTCAGTTTTCTGCCCTACCTGTGGCATGTTTCAAAATCATCACTGGACATAATTACCTGCAAGCTCATCTGTTTAAGATTGGCCTGGCTGATTCACCGCTATGCCCTCTCTGTAAATCCGTGCCAATGACTGGGTAGCATCTATCCGATTGCCCCACTTTACTTCATGTTCTCTAGCAAGACAACTGTGGAGTTCTTCTTGCTAGAGCGACATCTGCTTTATATTGGACTGCAAGACGCCTTATGTACGAGAGGACGTTGGCGGGCGTAATTAAAAAAAAAAATTTGATAAGCCAGCTTATTGGTCAACTAATCGCTTTTTAGTACCTTTTTTTTACGTCTGCTTTCACCAATAATTCATTTAATTTTAAAATTATGTTATACCAATGAGATAAATTTCTTATGAATTTCTTACTTTCTTATTATTCGATTGAAGTATTTTTCAATAGCATAGCTCTTTGTAGACTAAAATAACTCTTTGTGAACATTTTTATGGAACAATTAAATGTGTTTTGGTACAAAATCGTAATGTGAGGGTGCCAGTTCAATTGCCTGACTCGTCATTAATCATGTTTAATAATTTCTTTTTTAAAATTATAGTATATTATTTCTAAGTATTATGATATCTGTATATATATAATTTTTTTCTTTCTTCACATGCATACAATATATGGCAACATTCTTTTCCTTGAATATTTTTATAATCATTTCTATTTTTCTATTTCTTGTTAAATGTGTTAATCAAATGGTCGTGTAGAACGTGAAACAAACATTTAATACAAATTTTAATAATATAATTTAAAAAAATGTTAGACCTTAATAAATTTGAGAATTAATTTTTATCAAATTTGTTACGACGTTATAATTCGTATATTAAAATGCGAAATAATTCATATTGACTCTGCTATCGACTCTGCTATCGAAACAACTTATTTAAATTAATCAGTGCAAACCTTTTTTTCAATACATAAACATTTACTCATTATTTCTAACACAATATACATCACTTATAAAGGTATTTAATTAGGAATCTTAAGTACCTTTATGAATTATACCGAACTTTTTTCGTGCAAATTGGGTATGTTCAAGCGTAATTGTATCAAAGAAAGCTTATGTCCTGAGATATGTTTATTACCTGAAAATTGTTTGATAGAAAGTATTCTCTCAGTAATAAATATGGACCCAGAATGCCTTAAATTCCTGCCTGTATGGTAAGGTATTCTTTGTTGTGATACTTTATACGTTTCATAACGCAATTATTGCCATTCATGACATATTAGTAATTAGCCTGTAATTTTAGCGTCAAAAACATTAGCACTTTGTAACTAATAGTTTGTTCATAATTTTTAGTATGTATATGTCGCAGGCAAATGATGAAATTAGGAATCTCATCAAATCCATAGGGGAGATGATCACTTGACGGTAGATGTTAAAATAACGTCTCTTCAAGGTCATTTCCCTGATAAAAGTAAGGGAATTGAATGAATATACCTGAGCTGTTTCAGTGAAATGATGAAATAATATTGTCAAGAGTTTAAAAGTGTTTATTTAACAAATATGGTACATTATTAAACGTTGAAGTAAGTAATACAACACAATAGTCAATGAAATACAAATTATTTATTCGAAACTAATTAACAAATAATTAGAAAATTTGGCTAGTATTTTTTGACGTATAACATCTTTCCTCTCGGTTAATCCCTATGTTAATCCTATGGTGCCATTTTTTAAAGATATGGGGTTGATATTTAGGGGATCGATAGTCCTACCTGTATGGTTAGGAAATATAATGACTCAACCCCCCCAGGGGCCCCCACCCCGTCTAGTATTTTGCCAATGCAAATCCTGATTATTTCATTTCATCATTTCACTGAAAGAGTTCAGGGATTTGATGAAATCCCTTACATTTATGAGGGATGTGACCTTGAAGAGACGTTATTTTAACATCTCCGGTCAATTGATCCCTTAGGGATTTGATGAAATTCTTAATTTCGCCATTTCCCTGCGACATATACTTTGTAGTTTTATGTGTAGGTGGAATATGTGTAGGAATTGGTTAATTAGGAAGTGTTATAAGATTGATAGAAAGCCATTCGGTATTTCTTATTGCTTGAAGTGTAAAAAATGTGTATTTTATTTTATTGAAAAAAATGTAAAATTGCTTCAGTTTCCAACAGAATTGTTCTAGTTAGCAAGAGAAATGCATGTAACTTGATATACTTTCTGTAATGCACGTTTTTGAACTAAATATACTGTGTGGACAATTATTTTTAAATATTGATAAAATGCGTGAATATTAGATATTTTGACGATAATGTTCTTAAATGTATTTGTTTACGCAGTGTACTATATGAAATAATAATTTATTTTTGTATTGAGTTTCTACCGAAAATTTTACAATTATGTTTCTGGACTGTAATAGATCAAAAAAGTAATTTCTTTTATATTTTTTTCAGGCTTTGAAATCAAAGTTTTGAATCTTTTCTTAGTGGTAAGTTATAAAATTATGTAATTTTTTAAACTATAAATTTTGCTTGGAAAACAATTCACGCTGTACATTATTCCGTATCATAATTTTTAGTCATATTTTTGTTAGATAGATATATGTTTTCCGAATTGTTCTTAAATGATACTTCGGAGCCCTTTCTTTGAAAAAGAAGAAAATATGAACTCGCATTATGTTTTTATAGTGATGGAAAAATTCTATAGTAATAAACTTGAGGAAAACTTAATACTTGTGTAGTTAAAAGATATTCGAAAGGTGTGTCAGTTCAGTGTAATGAAATATATCTTAACTCAATTATTCTTTAAATTAACTTGTGTTTAAAATTTGAGTTCGTATTTATTATCATGGTTATACGGCCGATTTACTATCTCATATAAGAAAAAAATCATTATTTCATTATAAAATGAGTTTATATATGTTTGAACTTGACTTACAAGGAAATAGGGAGTTTAAAACATTTGTACAGTTAGCTATAAAAATGTATTGAGTTTTATTGGCATTATGACATTTAGGATTAAATAATAAATTATTTTAGCATATTCATGTTTTCATAAACTTTATGAAGGATCTAATGGAATCTCTTAAGGAATAACTTTATAATTAAATTGCGTATAAAATAATAAATGCCTTTTCATTACATTGAAATTTTTCAGTAATAAGGTTATTACAATGAATCTAATTTTCTAAAGAATATTTGCCATTATCTGCATTGCTATTAGCTAGAGATATGGATAATTTAAACATAACGCAGAATATTTTTCACTGCTGTGAATAGTTTCAGAATTATTATATTTAAATGATAGTTACTTTTTGAGCTAAATATAAAAACAAAATGCTGAATTAATTTTACATGAAATAAAAAACACCTGGTTTTGATATCGTAAATAATCACATACTTTTGATGTAATTAACCATAAACCATAATAAAAAACATAGTACTTACTAAGATTCTATTTTGTATGAATTATTTACAAACCATTCTAAGTTATTTTGTGTTCCATAAAGTGACCCAAGATTTTTTATTTTATTTTTGAACAATAGTATCATTTTAAAACAATTACAGTAACCATAACTCCTCCCTAACAGTAGGCATACCAAAATTATTCTTTTTACTTCAAACAGTAAGCACTTTTATCACGGTAAATATTTAACCATACTATAGTAATAAAACTCCTAACATGTTTAGAGATTTCTTTTTCGTGTAGCGCAAACATTTATTAACCCTACAAATCCCTTTGAACCGGATACGATACTACATACAAAGAAATATACCAAAAAAAAGTCTTAAAATATGGTTAAAAAAATTATTATTTAAAAAGCTTCTACCCGAAGCACAACGTCGCGTGCATGAAAAAGGCGTTTGTGAGTTAGATTCGGTCGTATATCTGAATATCTTTCTTTTCTGTAACACAATTGTCCCCGAAAATGTTCTTTCCTTACCTGGAAGTTGTCCAACAGTCATAATTAATTCATTTTCATTCGTCGTCCAAAGAAAGAGGGGCATATTGATCGCCCCTGCCCTTTACAGGTTTCTGTGCTCACAGTGACGGATGTAGACGAAAAAAAAAATAATAATAAAGATTACCGCTGCAGTTGCATGGAATCACGTAATTACCTACTGTGTTGGATTCGAAAGGGACAGGCGAGCGTTCCTTTGTACGTGACTAGCAAAACAGTACTAGGAGGTACTTAGTATCTTTCTTACATAAAACCTCATTCAAGGGACATGTTTTCAATCCTCTTTTTCTTCAATATGGATTCTTTTGTATGTAATAAACTAATACGAGGTGAAGTTATGAAAGATATTTACTCTGTATTTATTGGTAAAAGGTAAACTAAATAGTTCCCATTCGTACGTCTGACTAAAGGGTCTTCCATATAATTTGCTGCTTTGGATACATATTTAAAGTGATAAATAAAAATAATAATCCGAAATAGTATTTTGAATTCTGTGTAAGTATTTTGCATGTGAACTTTTTGTGAAGGAATTTTTACCGTCACTATTACTGTTTTTGAGCTAAGCAACTATTTCATGGATACATTTTTACCTGAGTATAAAAAGTTTTTCTTTTGGATTATTTTTTAGTTTTTGTTTTATTATCCATAGAGATAGTCTCAATATTGTTAGCAAATGTGTGAAGGAAAAGATTTACAACAGGAAGGGATTTAGAATATGGGTTATGGGTATCATCAGTTTTCTTGTTTTTGCCAGTATTCCTAAATAAAAAATAAGATAAATTGTACAAATGTTTGGTTTGATGAAAAATCAAAAAATTTAAAGTAATTCGAAGTATCGCAAAAATATCGCATTCATAATTTTCACGTAACATTTTCTTTTGTTTTGTAGATTTTTAAGATGATATGTTTTTACCCACTTCATTTTAATTTACAACTTTTAATTTTACTGTCCCGAAAACGAGGGAAATATATCACATATTTGTGGAACAATTCTGCTAACAACAACAAAAATCTAGGAAAAAAAATATCTGCGTCGAAATTATCACTTGAAAAATATTTAAAAATCCCGTAGATGTTTTTCCAGATTTACATGGTATCACTTCATGTAAGGTTTTACCGCAAAAAATTTTAAACACAATATGTATGCTATGTGACTATGTATGTGTATGTCATGTACTTACTATGTATATGTATGTCATGTTTTTACTATGTATGTGTATGCGATGTATTTTCTTAGTATGTAACAAATCTAACTTATCTTTTTTTTTTTTTTTAAGAATTTAATTTTTTGCGTGTCGTAGCTAGGTGGATTTAAAATACAAATCTGTGAAATTTAAATCTGACTAAGTGGAGTTAGCGGGTTATTAGGTAGTAAAATAGTAATGATATAATAAAGAAAAAATCCACGTTTGCTCTGATGCAGTATCCATTGCATCAAAATATTTCATAATAAGATTGTTAATGTGAAAACATTTCATGCATCGTAAGTCTCCTTACAAAGAGCAATTCTTTTGGAAATCTCTGGCATCAGAATAATCCTTACTAATATTATAAACTCCAAAGTTTGTATGGATGTTTGTTACTCTGTCACGGAAAAACAACTGAATGGATTTTAATGAAGCTTCACAATAACATAGCTTATACAACAGAATAACACATAGGCTATAATTTATAAAGATATTGTGTGAAGTTTTCAAAATATAACGATAATTGTCAAGAAAGTAGGAAAAAATTCTGCCATCTGCAAAAAAGCCCGCGAC
Organism: Trichonephila inaurata madagascariensis; assembly: GCA_019973955.1. Taxonomy (NCBI): domain Eukaryota; kingdom Metazoa; phylum Arthropoda; class Arachnida; order Araneae; family Nephilidae; genus Trichonephila; species Trichonephila inaurata. The sequence continues at coordinate 157,905 of BMAV01014914.1, forward strand.
AGCATATATCTATCTTTTTGTGTAAAGCAAAACTTTTCCTTTTGTTTCGTCTACGCCATGCCTCAGTGCGCGCTCGCTTTCAATTTACTCCTTTGATCAGTGCAATTACTATTTTTTTTTTATTTCAGAATAAAACTAGATTTCAAAAGGAGAGGTGGTGGCAAGATTTTAACATAAAATAAATACAACAGAAAGTAATATTAATGTATTACATTTCCCCAAACATAAATTATTTACACTATTTTAAGCGTTCATTACACAAAATTTGCAGCAATATGTTACTTTTGCTGAGCAGAGATCAGTTTAGGAAGGTGTTTTCAAAAATCGACTGTCAAGAGAGTTACGGGGAGTTATAAATAAATAAAAATCTCTTTTATCAGATATTAGATCTACAGACTTAAAATTTAACAAATATGTTTTTTGTTGTTTTTTGTTCAGCTGAAATATGGAAAAAGCTTCTTTTTTTTCCGTTTAATTTGCAATTCACGTAAAATTAACTCTTTAAAAACTTCCTTATCCTTCAATCTGTATTGTTTAATTTTTCAATTTACCCATGCGAAGAACGGGTATACCAGCTAGTAATTATATAAATGATTTTGTATTACATTTGGGATTGTTTTACCAGGTTTCAACGAATCTTTGAATCAGCTGATAAACAAAATTTCCTTTCATACTTTTCGTTCTCTTTGAATATTATCATCTAAGTAAAGAAGTAAAACAACGCATTATAATTCAAAGTTCTTTCATTGAAAGCGGCTATAGTTACTAAACGTTATTAGGATAATCTGTTTTTGAATAAGATTATTTTGTCTGTGTGTGCCTGGGGCACGGTTCGGTACTGGTCTGTGGATCAAATAATACCGGGGCGTACTAGGAACATTAAAAATTACTTCTATTTTATTTTCTGTGGGGTATTTCTCTCGTGTTTGTGCGACTTTTTAAGGAAATCACTTTATATTCAATGTTCACTTTATTTTCATTTTTTAGTGAGACTATTTTATTCTGTGAAGGCATTTTTAAATACAATTAAATTAAAAAGAATTAAATCAAAGGAATTTAAAATATAAATAATCAATGCCCCCCCCCCCTCAGCGGACTGCGATAAGATTATCAAACATTGACCGATCCGCGGCGATAAAAAGGTGGGGAACATAGGTTTAAAGTTAATTAATGGAAACCTCCATTTGTTTTTTCTGATCTACTTAAAACGATTTTTAAGCCAATCAATCTATAATGTCCGGATTTTTTTTTCTTCGTTTAAATCTGTGTTTCATATGAGTTTAATATCAAAAGTGCAAAAACTTTTCTCATAACAAGTTCGATTCGACAAAAATATTATTCAATTAATATTTATATACCGGATATTAAAAGTCCAGTAACTTGATCGTTATCTAAACATTTGTAACGATTGGAGCAAATTTTCGAAGTAAAATAAAAAATTCGGAAAGTCGAAAAAAATAAAGGGGGGAAAAAAAGTAACGAGTAATTCATGGTTATTTTCAAGTATGTTTTTTAACGTTCGTAGTTTTGGATCGCAAACGTTGTAATAAAACGCGTATAAATATTTAACTTACAAATTTTTAAAAAAATGGAAATTTAGTGAGAAAATAGGGAAAAAAACCGAGAATAGCTCATATTTATTGTCTTCGTATCATTTATGCTGCACACTGTTTCAAATCTATAACTTTTAATTTAACTTTTCGGCGTCATAATCTCAAAATTTTTCTTCATTCAATCATACGGCGAAAGTAATTTATTTTTTCAAACAATCTTTATAAAACGTTATCACACTGATTATGCTTCGAAACTATTACCTGCTTTGCCGCAGAAATCGCCATTTTGCAAATCCACATACGAAAAGCGGAAGCTGAAATAATTAAAAACTTCCGCCTTATGTGAAATCGTAAAACGGCCCATTTGAATAGCGACGCAGCGCAATACATTTAATTGATCGGGAGACCGCCAAACAGCCTTTTAAATGGCTGGAATCTCTATTATCTATCCACTATCAGTTAATGAGAAAACTGCTTTTTTTTTCTTTACTATCCCCATCCAGCACTGTTATCTTTGATGCCCAATCGGTTGAAACGGGCGAATACAGTGAGAGAAAGAAATCAACAAATAAAAAGGAAACTTCATTGCATTTAGGGAAAAAGTACCACATCCCATTGGTGATCAGTTATCAACCCTACGTGGAGATAAATTGCAGATCTTAATGTTATTATTAAGTGAGGAAAAAATATTCAAAAAAAAAAAAATTGCATCGTGGTTTTTGGAAAATAAAAAGAGCAAGAAATAAAAACGGGATTCGTATGTTACGGTAACTACTGAAAGAATACGTATTCAGCTGCTAAGTGGATGAAGTATTCGAAGTTAGCAATTGGACTGAAAATAACTTCGTAGAATCTATGACTTTTCATTTTTATAAAGATTTCTCATGGGAATAGGGAAAATGTGCTTTTTAAAACTTGTTTGCCCTCATATTTTTTTCCCTTTCTCCCATTTTTCTTTCACGCCTTCCATTTTTCAGATGAAATACAACTGCGTTAAGAACAGTTTTATATTATAATTACCCAGACGTAAACGCCGCATTTTTCGTTTTACGGTAATGCTTTACATTAGAGGGGGAGTTCTGTTTATTTTTAGTTACTATTTCTGCAATGGTTTTGACGTTTATTGGCAGTTTATTTTTTTATATAGTATTCATTTTATATATGTGTCTTTTTATTTCTACTTTGTTTTGCGCTGCGTCCACATGGAGAAATGGTGCAATAAATATTCATAAAAGGATTTTTAAATATTTTTATTCAAAAACTTTCATTTTTTATAAAAAAAAATAATGCAAAAAATTAAACATTTGCCTAGTAAGGGATTGTAAAAGGGATTAAATATGTATATTTCACATTGTATATTATTTTAAATTACCTAATGAACATCTAGATAAAATTTATGTAGATATTAGATGCAATATGAAAGATAGCTCAATATATGACTATTCGTTACATTTCTAATTTAAAATGATAGTTAAAATATATTAAGAAGAGTTTTAACTTTTTGTACTATGATACTTAACACGCGAATTTAAATTTTATAGGTTTTTTATAAATCTAGAAAATCAAATTATATTTATGTTATGATTTTAAAAAAAAACTGAACATTTTAATAAATTTATAAATATTTTCGCATTTTAAGCTTCTTTTGAATCTTCGTAAAATTTCAGAATCAAGAAATATATTTAACCTAATTTACCAAACTTTTAAAGCAACTTACTCAAATATTGTGGACAGAAGAAAAACAGTTACAATTATTTACATTTATGATATACTATTCAAATTACAAGATTGAACTTTTGATGTGCATCTATGTATTGCATACAAAACATGTTCAACTTGATCGTGACAAATTTCCTTATCATTTGTAATCTAAAAATTTATAAGTGTTGAACACTACTTTTTTTTAAATGTGTTATATATTTCATAAAAGTTATTTTTAAGACTATTTTATATTAGTAATAAATTTGAGAGAAAATTTGTGGCAAAAAAGTAAAGGAGTCTCTGTGATCTATAGTTTTTAAATGATGGAGGATTTATTGAATAAAATTGATTTTATATAAAGAATAATAATGATTTATAAACGAGAAAAAAAAAGGATGCTACTGAAAACATAACGGAAGATCCCAATTTAAGACAATAAGTAATATAAATCATCATCGTCTTTTATGCAAATTAAACTTAAAACTCACTTCTCTCTTGTACATTTCTTACTTTATACACACAACTCGCTATTTTCAAGATTGTTTGATTTTAATTTACGTCACAATTTTTTAAATCAATATAAATTATCTCTGTACAAAACATCAAAATAAGCTTTCTATGTTGTTTTTGTTATCCATTATAACATTAAACAATGTGCACTAAAATATGTAACTCTTATCCCATCCCTACTGAGCTTATAAAATAACAATTTTATTGCATATGTAAAACGAAATCTTAAAGAAATGAATTTATTTCATGTGCTCCGTTTATAATTTTTTTCATCTGATTTGTTCTACTATAAAAAATGAGTTTTTCTTCGCTGGAAAATTAAAACCATTACGAAGTAATATCAATATTACTTGTTATTTTATTTAAACTAGCATATTTTTTTGCTCCCTAGACTCGAATAATTAACCAAAAAAAAACCACTACTTTTTTTAAAAAAACTGAATTAAATCAAGTAGTATTAATATGCAATTATAAAGGTTGATAAATTAATACGGTGCAACTTATATGCTCCACTGATTTCACTTTTAACAAAAAATTAAATATTACATAGTTGGTAATGGTGCATTTTTTTACCCTTAATTGACTGAGGAGTTTTTTCAACACAAATAAAGAATCAAAGAAATGATTTGGTTATTATTTTGTAATTGATGAAAAATAATTTTTGTTTTACATTGCTCAAACTAATTTTTGTGTTTTTTAATCAGTTAGACTTAGTTTCTTTTTGTCATTGAGCTTAACCACTTGGAGCTTTGTTCAAATTTAATAAATTTTTAAATGACTCCAAAATTTATTGATAGAAAACTAGAGGAATACCCGTACTTGCACAAAAATGAAAGTCCCCTTTGTTACCATTCTCTGTCTTCTAAGAAACTTTAGAATTTATATTACGTATTGTATAATAATAATAATAAGATACACGCATTAAATAAGATGAATTTTGCTAATTTCTGCTGCTAGATCAGAATATTTAGTTGTAATTGATATTAAATTAAGTCACAGAAACGCGAAAAACATCTTCTGAGCTTGGAGAGAAGGGCATAAAATCATCATTTCAGCTTTTAATCATATTAAACGTAAAGAAAGATTTGATATGGAACAGGAAGAGTAATTATAAAAAACGCAAACTAATAATGATGTCAACACAGAAAAACATTTAGTTCCAGATATTTTGGATTCCCAAAAGGGAAGCCAAATTAAAAAGCCGTATCCTGAAGCCAATTGATAAAAATAGTGATCTCCAATTATATTAAAATTATGAATAATTTGATTAAGGTTTTAATTTTTTTAAATTCCTGATTATATATAAATTGAGCTGTTTTTCATTTTAAAGTTAAAAATCACTAATTTTTTTGCTAGTGATTTATTTAAAAACAATAAAAATTAAAAAGAACATTTGTTTCTTGTGTTATGCACACATTAGGTACATTAAGGCAGTAGTCCCCAACCCCCGGTCCGCAAACCAATACCGTTCCGTGGATCAAATGGCGCCGGGCCGCCTAAGGAACATTAAATTACTTCCATTTTATTTACTGTGGTTTACTTCTCTCAGGTTTATGTAACATTCCATGGGCATACATTTATATTCCATGTTAAATCACTTAATATTCATTTTTGATGTTACTGTGTTTTATTTTGAAGGTATATTTAAATACAATTAAATTAAAATTATTAAATCAAAACCATCTAAAATATAAACAATCAACGTCTTCAGTTCTAGAAGCCGGTGAAAAATTGTCAAATGTTGGCCTGTCCGCGGCGATAAAAAAGTTGGGGAGCACTGCCTTAAAGTTTAAATGACCAATTGTGTTCAACTATACGTTTTTTTTTATTATTAAATGGATCAATATTTTGGTCTTACAAAACATATATTATTTTCTTTCTGCGTTACTTAGATGTCTATAATAACAATAAACTACACAGAATTATAAAAAACAGAAGTGGCTCTTTAATCTAATAGAAGTGGTTATTTTTTTTTAATTGCTCAAAATCTATTATGACGAGTCTGATAACACAAAATGTTGCAAATGTATTTTTATAAAACTTTTTACCATGATATCTGTATTATTTTCCAGGAAATGTACAAAAATAATTCTTACTGTGCGGATGTTTTTCAAGTTATGGTCTTTTGTTTCAACAATAGCCTCATAAATTTGTCACACATGCTATTTATTCGAGATCAGATCTAAAATTTTTATATTGTAATAAAACTATAGACTTTAGTACGTTTTCTAGATAAATGTACTAGTATGTAGTTTATTTTAGTTTTATATTACTTTTTTTTCTTCAACTACTTTGAAGAATTTTTTAAAAATTTCAAAAATTCCACTTATAATTATTACTTCTGTAAAATTTTAGATAATGTATTTTGAATATTACAAGTTAAGTATTAATATTTATTGGTATTGTTCCCTAAAAAAAGTATTTATAGAATTTTAGTATGCTATTTGTATAAAAGTAATCTGAACGTGTTCGGATATTTTAAAGATCATAAACTTATCGTTTCTTGTAATTTATTTCGAATTTATATATAGTTATTATTTCATATACTATTTAAAATAGCCATTACCAAAGTGATTTTTAATTATGTTTTTTTAAAAAATGTGTTTACAAAATTTAAATCTCCTTACCTATATATCCTAATGTATATTTATTTTATACAACACTTTTACTACTTAATTTTGTACAAAACTTTATTATTAGTCCACTATTTAGTTCAAGTTAAAACCAAAATGTTAGTCACAGTAGACGGAAGCATATTAGTTATAACAATTGACAATTATAATACTGTTGAAACTCTCACTGCTTCCTAAAATATGAGGATTTACGTGATTAGTCAGCCATCTTTACTCGTGTGTTAACATTGAATGAAACTCTCATAAAACCTACAGACTCTAATGAGGCTCTTTTTCCCGTTTATGTGGCGTCTGGAAATGAATTTATGGCAAAAATTTATTAACGACTCTCCGGAAGCAGTGGTTTTTATATGTTTCGTCGAGGCAGTAAATTAATTTAGAAGAACAAAGCTAATCCTCTTCGTGCTATTAGCTCTCCAAACCGGTTCGTAACGGTGACGGCACATTGGTTTCTGAAAAGGGCATTAAACGCCATTGGACATTCCCAAAGCTGGACCACCATGCGTGAATTTCGGATTATGGCGGTTAAATCTGAAAGAGATACTCACTTATGATACAGATTAAAACACAGCCAGTTGAAATCATCAGAGAAACTAGATGCGAGCAATCTGTGGGAGTGGACGGATTTAGCATGTCGTAAGTAAATATCAAGTTACTCGAATGGTAATCGCTTTAAATTCAATGCCAACTGTGCTTCTCCAAATGATTGAGTTCGTGCAACCACATGGTTGAGAGGAAGGGAAAAAAAGAAGGCTGAAATAATATGAGCAGCGTGGGGTCGTATTTATGTGACGTCGGTCGATTTGTTCGGGAGATAAAAACTTAATCCTCTCTTCATTCATGTCTTTGGCTTCCCCGTAGGGTTTCGAGTTACCTAATGAATGCTGCCACACCGGTTAATGTTTGGCGCGAATCAGGGTCGCCGATGTGTAAATTCTTGGCTTATGCACTTAAGTTGGAATAATATATCGTGCTTTTTTTTTTAAGCAGTTTTGTTTATAATTTTCTCTTTGTATACAAATATAATGCTATTTTTTAATGGTGCAAACTGTAATAACGTCAGCAGTACATGAATCTGTGCTGAATTTGGATTTTTGTTTCAGAAAGTTGTTTCGATTGATGTTTAGAAGTATTTTGGCGTAAAAAATCTGAAATTTGTGTTTTTCTTGTTTTTAAAGCCGTAGATTTGTAAATAGATTTGTAATTATCATTACAAATTAAGTTACTGCTAGATTTAGTATTAGATCGATAATTACTTAACTACTAGATAGATAATTACTTGACTCTACTAGATAGATAATTACAACAACTATATAGATTTATAATTATCATTTTTTTTTAATTTATTTTTTACAAGATGTTCTTCCTTCTGAAAAAAGACAAATTATTGTAAGACCAATTTCTTTATATTTTGAAAATAATTTGGAAAAAAGCTATATGCATACTATTAACCCTTTTACTGAAATTCTTCTATTAATATAGTGAACTCTTTTTTTTTTCTCTGTAAAAAAAAATAGATCACTCATTCCTTTTTATTTATTTACAAACAACATTTTGTTGTTCCGCACGTTAGTTATAAGTTTCAATTCAGTTTTCTAATTGTTAAATTATATGAAATATCAAATATAATATTTTTGAATGAGAAGTGGAAACCTTTTTCCTCCTTTGTATATGTTTTCGTTTTCTTGCAATGTATCCAAATAATGCTTTTATCGAGCCATATTCATGAAGTATATTTTTAATCTTTCTTTTTTGTTCTTACTTCAATATTGTGTAAGCTTTTGGTTCGATAACAGATATATTTATATTTTAGTGGTATATATATATATAATACCAATAATTTAATCTGTAATACCTCTTGAATTATTTAATGTCCAGTCCTTCAGGACAACCGTGTAATTATTTTAATTGGCTACCCGCCTACCGGGGACTTTTGAAATTTTTTCCATCCACCTCCAAAATCACGTGGTTTCCCGCTGCATATAAATAGCGAGACTCTGGAATGCCCACGCTCTCTTCGCTCTTTTCTATGTTAACATGTAACCTGCCGGTTGCCACGTGTTGTGTGTTTGTTTGTTGTCTTTGTTATGTGTAGTGTCGTCCAGGCTTTATGTTTATGTGTTTCAAGATGTGAATAAAATGGATTAACTTTCGAAACTGCCTCTTCAATACTACAGTAATCGTCCACTCGCCACGTAGTACAGGAATCACTCACCACCGGCCACGCCCTGTCCTTTCGTTCGTAATAACATCCACTCGCCACGACAATTTATGCCACACTATAATTTTTATTATATATATATATATATATATATATATATATTGCTAAATTATAAATATTTCTTCGATTTTAATACAAATCAAATTATAAGATGTAAAAGTTAAATTGAAACTTTCTCTTCTGGTGGTTTATTATGGGTATTTGCTACATATTTCCTGGCATTGTGTTGATATTATTTCTAATTTTTCACATATACTATTTGAATTTTGGAATTTATGTTAATTAAAACAATTTAAAAAGTTAAGTACTTTTTAATAGTTGAAATTTCTTATGCAGAAGTAAATTGAAAGTATAGTTATTTTTCACATCTAATATTATAAGTTGTATTGATAAATTGAAGTTCTTGTAATAAAAGAAAACCGGGTTGTCTCCCAAAAATCTAAAACTCTTTGCTCAATTTCGCTCTGATTAATCTAATTATAACTTAACATGCAAAGATTGGTCTGTGTGAGGGTGTACTTATTTTATTATTTTTAACAACTTATGCATCCTTTTTCTCTAATTAGATTCACGTTTTATTTTACAAGAAAATGTTATTCTGCAATCGAAGTCTTCTCATTAGCGGATCCGAGGTTTCTAAATTTCGAGGCATTCCTTGCCATTCATTGACAAAATTCCAATGTGTTATCAGTAACTTATTCATTCCTTTTTCCAAATTAGATTCCAACAAAATTCCTTGCTAATTTTCTTTTTTTTTTATTCTCTTATTTATTTAGTGTTCCTTTCACCGTCTTACCGGAAAGTCTAGGTACTTTCCATTAGACCTTCATTACTCCCGACATCTTGTTGAAAATGGGTGACCCCCTTTCCGGTAACGAATCGGGTGTTTTGAGACTCTGCCGTTAAGAGAGCAAACCACGTCTCTGGGTGCAAATTAGTTCCAATTATTTACACGAGATTTGCAGTCGCAAAGAGCCAGTTGAGTTTCTCTTTCCCCTTTTATTAATAGAAAACTTAATTCGAAACGCGAGAGCTATGTAATTGGCGTGTATCTAGGTCTTCTGGGGGCTCTGAGAGGAATTCCTACCGCCAAACTGAACTCTTCATAAAGAAGGAGGGGACTTGTAATTAGAAGGATGCTTCTCAACAAGGGGTGGTGATTTCGTAATGCACCCCACTTGTGCGAGGCGGAGTTCGGGTCTCTTTCGGGACTCAATGGCTTTAATTACTGTTTTGGAGGACGAAATAAATTATCATAGTTTCGCCTTTTCAATATTAACAGCCTAACTGTCGAAGTTGGTTGACTGAGATTATTGTTCCAACAAGAAGAGACGTGCAATATTATATTAATTCCAATACAATATTATTGCTTTTGTTTGATTGCTTACTTCGCTCTTCGAATTAACACAAAGGCTATTAGTTTAATTTTAAGCCACGGTCAAATACGAGGACAACACCTGAGCAGGCACCCACTTTTTAAAAGTATTATATCACACTAACATGTGCACTGTGAGTCTGCAGTTTTTATTTATATCACATCTGCTACACGAGTTCCAATTTTCGAATATGAAGTCAATTAATTTTGACTTAATTATTTTGTATGAATGTGTGTTTAATATTGAAAGTATAAGACTTAAAGAGGAAAAATGAAAGGTAAATAATGATATTTAAGCATATTATAGAGATGTTTCCTACTTTTAAAATCAATTGGATATACTACAGAAATAATTCAACTACACTCTATTTTCCGAAAGTTAAGAATAATGGCTATTTCTTTGAAGGATACGTAATTAAAAAAACATAATGCAATGAAATTTGTTTTATTTATTTAAAAAGCTACTAAAAACAAAGGGAACTGATGAAGAACGCACGAAAATCAAAATATTGCTTTATTTAATAAAATCGCCCCAAATGGTGGAAAAGGAAATGTCTATCTTTTATTACAAGAAAAGAAACTGCTTAATGGATTCGCGGGCATTTTATTTACCAAAACAAGCAGAGTGCCATCTTTCTATTTTGAAATGCTTTATCATTTTGATTATTTGAAAATTGTGTAATCTAGTGAATTTAAAATTTAATTTATCATTCATATATTGTTAAAAAGAATGCATTGTCTTAAATATTGTGAAGAACTAAGCCGTAATTCATTTATTCCGTGGAAATAATAGTTTATTTGTAAAGCTATGCTATTCTCTCATCTAAAATCACTATCAAATCCTGCTGATATGTTTTAAAACGAGAACAAAAGTTCAACTTTTTTATATTTAGTTTGTACTTCTTGATCATTACTGAATATATTCCCAATAATAATTTGTTTTTATATTTTTTCATTCATAATTTCTTATTTATACTGTTTCATTGTTTTTAACTACATATTTTATTCAAAATTTTTACTCTTGCTAATTTTTTTCTTTAAAATATAATAAATGTCATTGGTAAATTTACTTATTTTCATTGTATTTTATTAAATACATTAAGTTTTGAAGAATATATTTTATTAAATACCCCCCACCCCCGATTTCAAACCCAGTATTTTTTTAAGTATTCAACTTGAATCAGAGACATATTTTCGAGATATAATATTAACATTTTAAAAAATACCTTAGCCTGTAGTATAAATTATGGACCTTTTCTAAATGTAAAATGTCTTCCATTTATAAAAACACTGACTGGTTTGGAAATTTCAGATGTTATAATTGTATTATACGTGCACGTATTTATTATGGATTTTAACTTATATAATCTAGAATAAAATTTTAAACATAAATTATCCAGTATTTCATGTATTCGGAAGTAGGGCGCGTAAATCAGAGTTGTGAAATGGAGAGAAAAAAATCCCCTCCATAAGTTTCTATTCGTTGACAGAGTCTGTCATTTACTGAGTTCTCATAGCGCTTAGGAGATGGCAAGGGGAAAAAGAAATATCGTTAGAAAAAGTACCACCAAAGATGAGCGCAGTTTTGGGGTCAAAATGTCAACAGAGCATTAAGGTTAAATGCTCGTTAATGTCTTAAAAGTACGTTTCATTTCAATTTTATGTATGTTTTCTGTTAAAATGTTGTTCTTTCGGTATATTATTCTAAATTTCATCGTATTCATGAGAACTTTTTACTTCATCCGTTGAGAAAAGGAGAGAAAATATGGGCTTATTCTCAAAGTTATTGTTAGCTTTGCTCGCATAAAGTTTTCTGTGTATGTTTAATTTTATTTATTTTAATGTGACAGCGATATTTTTTTTTTCCTTTTATACTTCTTATTTCATTGTGTAGCATTTAATTGTTTTTCTTTTATTTGAAACGAGTCTTTACTATATTTTATGATATTGCTAATCAACTTATATGCCATATGTTATAAACTTTTTCATCTTTTAATTGTTTCTATAAAAATTTTTAATTTGTATAAAAGTCGTGATCTTGAATTCCCAGTTTTTAAATCATTACGCGTATATAATCAGTTTATATTCTCTTCTTTTATCCTTATTTCATTATTAATTGTAAGTTCTTTTTTAACACTAAAAACATTTATTAGTTTTTAAAGTTTTGTCTCTATTTTTGAATTTTTTTAGGTTTTTTTTTAATTGTGGTTTTTTGCATTATCAGCATCTAGACCTAGTACTCTATAACAAAAACTCACAGCATATTGCATTTGTGATATCCAGTTATACCATTCGTAATTTACATATTCAAAAGTTTGAAGTTGTAGGAAACTTGTGTGAGACTGAGTTCAAACTATATAAACAAATATTAAATTTCTAACATAAAGCTGAAGCAAAAATTATTCATCTCTCCCCAGTGGCGTAAGGTACACCCCACAATCCCCGAATCGCGAGGGAGGGGGGACAAAGCCTGACTGACGCCATGTACGTATATTTAACCAATTATACGTACCAATTAACGCCATATTTAACCAATTTATAAAATATTAAAGACAAAACCTGACTTTACAGGGGAGGGGGCTAAGATTCTCCGTTACGCCACTGTCTCTCCGGAAAAGAACGGCTCTGTCAATTTCCTCAATCTTATGTCGTTATAATTCATTGCTCGCTCCCCTACACACCTCTTCTTTATGTTCTTGACTACAATATTGTTGAAAACAATTATTGTATATTATTCATACATGTTTTGTGTTACATTGTTTGATCGTTTTAAAACATTTGCAATTACTTTTTTGAAATATCCCTAAACATCTCTATTTTTGAACAGTTGCCCAAAATTTATTGAGAACTGCAATTTATCTCATTGAAATTTTGTGCATTGGTCTGAATATTTCTATGCATTCATTCATGGCATATCTTACTTCTTTTTCATAAGAATATCGTTACCGTTATTTTTGATTTAAAATATTTGAGTAAAATTTCTAAGAAATTTCTCACATATATATATAAACAGAGAGAGAAACCACATTTTTTTTCCTATTCCATTTTAAAAGATATCTTTTAGGAAAGCGCACTAAACGTCATGCGTTGGCCTGAGATAAATTTCATTATACAAACGAAAAGAAGCGCTATGAAGTCTAAATTTACTCTTGAAATTTTAAATGTATTAACAATTAATTTTGATTTATACTTTTTTATCCTATTTCTATTACAATTACTAAAGACATTATGAAATAGCTTGGATCTTTCTCTTTTATTAATTTTAAGGGAAGTTTTCCTTTTAGTATTCAGATTTTGCTTACTTTTCCAAATTTACGTGAAATAAGAACATTTTTTCAATATTTTCCGTGTGTCTTGAAACAAGGTTGAATTTTGCTACCACGAAATGGTTATCACGCCTATGTAAAAATGCAATGTAAAAAATAAATACTTATAATAGTTTATTGAAAAAAATTGTAAAAAGGACAAATTATAAAAAAAAAATTTTTTTTAGTATTTTTCTTTTTAGAAATTTCAAGAATAAACAAATTTAATGACTTGTCTATATTTAAAAGTATTGCATACTTTTATATTTCTTTTTCATTGCTGTACTTGATTATTCCCTAGATATATTACGTTTCGTGGGGAAATAAATATTGGTAATTACTTTTAGCATTTTTAGTGGAAACACCTTTTTATTGATTCTCTTCAGTGATAAAAGTTTGTATTGCAGTCACTTAATAAGCATCTTTTCTTGTTGTTTTTTTAATTTGTAGAAGATTGAAATTAACTTTTATATTCTTTGTATATGCATAGTAAAATGTAGCGATTGGTAAAATAGACTGATTTTATAATTAGGTAACGAAATAGTTCGTTAGTTTTTAATGAATATAACAAAATAACTTATTTGTGTGAAACGTATTTTTTACTTGAAAATTAATCCGTCTATTTTACGGTCTTTTTTCAAACATAATCTTCTTTCTGCTCAAGATAGAACTATCCATCTATTTTTATTGATTTTAATCCAATCCAATTTAATCCATTTTTCATTGTTAAACATTCGGAGTCAAAAGAGACTGTTATTGAGATTAATATAATTAATAAGCTAAATGTTTTTAAAATAATACAATTAATGTAATGAAAGTCACTAAGCAGTTTTTCCTTGGATGCGTAACTAAATTTCGAATGAAATATTTTAAAATTGAATGTTATAACTGAAATATTTTATTAATTTTACCAAAAGTTGTTTGATTACTGATATTTCAAAAATTTGAAGTAATTATTGTACACCAAATCTAAAAAAAATTATCTATCAATCAACTATTAGACAATCAATAATTTTGGGTTTTAAAAATACTTCTTGAATTAATCACAAGATTCTCTAACATAGATTTAAACCATGTTCTATTATTAACAGAAACTGTAGTTTGAAAATGTTAAATATTTAAATGTGTAGTTTAAAGCATTGAAATAGTTTGATTTAAAAATATTTGTCAACTTATTGTATTCCTTAAATAAGTTTATTACAAATATATAACTATTGGGCCAACTTTTTTTTATTTTACAATTTCTAAGGTAAAAGATAGCTTATCGATGCTTAAATTTTTTAATTAGAAAATTAAAGCTATACAGATGCTTTAACTTCTATAAATAGGAAATAAAATTTATATTAATCGTATATTATTTCAGAAAAAGCAAAATTTATTTTACTTATTTGCATACCTTTGTTGGTTTTCGGTTTACATCTCATTAAGTTTCGGGATCACTGTATTTTTTTTTCTTATCTTCGTTTATTTCTTAAATTTTTTATTTGATTGTTTATTGTAATTTCATAATTGGAGCCATTCTGTATTTTTTTTCTCCCTTTTAATACTGTTTTTTCTAAACACATAGCTAAAAAAACCCTTTAGTGGAAATTTTCCCCCATTTTTCGTAATTTGTTTACTTTTAATAATTATATCCTATCACTTTACTGGCTAGCTCTCTTAACTATTTAATGAAATAGAATAATTAAAAGAATGCTAAGCTGTTTTCATTTAAGTACTGAGTTATACCATAGCAACCAATTTCTAAACATGCTAAAACATAAAATTTTTAAGCACAAACTATTACATTAACTTTTATTTGTTGCGTACATATTTTAACCTGTCTCGTTTAATATTTATAAAATATAATGTGCACACACAAAATTAAAGGGTATAGATTTTGAAGAATTCATTTGAAAGCAAGTTTTGGGTGAATTTCCGCTTTAGCAGTCAAGCAGACCCGCAGAGCTACGTAAGTGGTGTCGCGGCAGAAAAACGGTTCATAAATCTACGTCACCAGGGAACAAATGTTTTTGGTGACATGAAGTGTCATATCTGTCGTCATCACACATGCATAACGTCAAACGTTTTGTCACTTTCTTCAGAAAAACGGGATACAATAAACGGGGAACAGCTTCCTTGCGCTGGATATCATTTTGCCCTGACTAGTGGAGTGGAGCGTATTGAGTACCTAAAAGTTTAATACTGAGGATAACAAAAATCTTTCAAATTCTGAGTTGGTGTTTTTTTTATAAAACTATGTTTTAAAGTTCAAATTGCTTTTACAGAAAGTGTACATTTTGGATAAAAGCTTTAAGCATTTAATTATCTTTTAAGGTTCAATATTATTTACGATAAGTTATACAGCTGTTCTCTACAAAAGCCTTATTTAACGTTATCTTTTTGTTCAGGCTTACTCTAATTCTAATTATTATTTCTTTAAGAATAAAATATTTTTTAAACTGTAACAGTTATAGTATGACGTTTTAAGTTGTTCAGTTTAAGAGGCAAATATATTATGCCTACTCTAATTATTATTACTTAAAGAATAAAATGTTTTTTTAAACTTTATCAGTTAAAGTATGACGTTTTAAGCTATTCATTTTAAAAGTGCATTAAAAAGGCTGGTAATATTTATCTGACTTTATAGTTCTTTTATAAGTCATGTAGTTATTTGACAAATTTCAGGTCTCGTAGTGGCTGGTTAAAAATCATCTTTTTGTATTAATATGTTAGTAAAAAACATTTCTAATTGAATATTGATGGTTATTAAAGTTAGGTTTTCATAGTTAACTCCCTGGTAATTAAAAACTACATGCGTAGATACTTAAAATCATTTTTATATTAAAAACCAGAGTATGTACAGCTATAAAAACTTTACTTAAAGGTTTTAACACGAGACAATAAAAATATTAACATTTTTAATATTTACAACATCTTAAAATATTACTGTTTTTTAGAATAATTATTTTACAAAATAAAAATCAACTTAAGATTCAGTTTTAAGTTATATGCTAAAAATTTCCTTTGAAAATATTTACTTTATAAATTCAACTTTTTGCTTACTTAAATTTTGTAGAACTTTTATGGAAAAAGTCTTACAACTGAATATACTTATATGGATTTATTTTATTATTACATTATGTATAATCTTGTATTTTATTTCAAACAAAACATATATCTAAATCTCTTAAATCTATAGTAAGATATAATTTCGTCCAGTATTTTCAAATGCTACTGTAATATTTAATGTCCAAAATATTTCATGATTCTGTATTAAATAGTTCAACTGCTGTTTTGATTAAATTCTAAATCAGAATTTTAATTTACTGTACTGTTATTAAATTTGGCTTTATTTCGAGGAAATTAAAGTGCTTACGTCGTTTACTAAACAGTTTTAATGCAAATGTAACTGCTGAGAGAATATTAGTTTACTTATTTTGTGTACACAGAACATCATTTACGCATAAGACTTCTTAATATGATGTGTAGTGAATACGTTAGATACTGCTTTCTATTGCAGACGATATAACGATTGGCCATTTTCTAACAAGAAAAACTGATTTTGTGATTTGCATGTGTATTTCACATCAACTTAATTTTCAAGTAGCTGAAATATTAAATGAAATCATTTGCAGAATATCAAGAAACAAATTGGTTTGTACATTAGCATTTTATATTTGTTTTCATATTTAAAATAAGAATTGCTACTTTAAAGAACTATTGTTAAAGTTTTGGAAGTCAATGCCTCGCTAAAATATATTGTCATTAGTATTTTTTTCATTCAGAACTAAACTATAATATTTCGATAAAATACGCATAAACGGAAGTAATATTGAATAAAGATTAGCGAATTATGCTTCAAATTTTTATTATGATAAAATTTCTTTTCTTTATGATATAGGAAAACCATTTGTAATATTTATTGTTTCTGTAATAGAATTAGTTATAAAAAGTAAGCAAAGAGAAAAACGATGTGTGTTTTTCCATAAATATATATATTAAGAAAATCAATAATAGAACAAAAAATAAAAGGAAGCTGTAATTGATTTTAAAATAAGAAATATTATGTTAGGGTAAAAGAGAATTATAATTTTATGGAGAGAAGTGCTTATCATGAGTTATAGATAACAAGATGCTAAAATAGTTGCAGTAAAGAAGTATAAATTTATTTTATTAATAAAAGCAGAGAATGCGTGTGTTTGCTTGCAATTCTAGATAAGTTTTAACGTTTTAGTAAAAGTTTATTATTGTGGTTATATATATACTTTATTACATATAAGAGTATTTTTATATTAATTTTGTCATGAATTCCTATCAACTTCAATTTACACAGAGGAAAATATATTTAGGGTAGTTATTTTTGTCGTTTGTGGCTACAGTAACTTAGTGGTCAAGATAATGGACTCGTGGCTGGCGTGTCATGAGTTCTAGCCTAGTACCGCTGAAAAGGTGCCTTGCAGCGAGGGCAGATGTATGTTAAATGTGTCGAGGCTCAAACGTCCTATCTCTGGTGTGATGTAGAAGTTAAGAGAAGGGAATGCCAGTTGAGGTGTCGTCCTCGTCGCTTGACCGTGGCTCAAAATTACGAGGTCCGTCGTCATATTCACTCACTCTCTCTGTCAAGTTTGAAAGAAAAGAAAACTGCGGCCTATGTAACCTAGTGACCCTATTGATTCAGAGGTTCTGGTTCTGGTGCCTCTAAAGCCCACCTTATAGAGGCGTTGAATATGTTGATGTCCAGTAACGTAGTGTGGAAATTTAGATTGTAGTTTGACGGCTCAAGTGTCGCTCTTGTCATTTGACCGATGCTCAAAAATACTATATCCGTCGTCAATCGTCCAAGTATTGCTTTGGAATGTGACGTAAATAAAATATCAATAGTTATATAATTAAAATAGTTAATCAAACAGCTGTAGATTTAAAGGTTAGCAGTTAGATTTATAATGTAGCAGGGTTGCATGTATTAAACGTAGTTTTTGTAGCATTATATTCGATAATAATTAACGAAATTCTGAAATTCCTACTATAAATCTCTTTTTTTTTTCTTTAATTTTTGTAATGTTTCAGCTATGCTCAATTTTTTTTTTCCTTTTTTACCACCTCAGACTTTAGCTAAGGTATAATAACGGAAATGGAATATCGGTTATTTTGTTTTACTTCCATTAGCTTTGACAATATTTGTAATAAAGGAACTGTGAAACTTTGAGAACATGAAAGAGGCGGAACTTGAAAGAGACACGAAACGAAAGTGTGACACAATTAATAGGTACTTTTCACATTTGCAGTTGAAAATAATTCAATTTGAACCAACTTTGACACATTTTCTCGTTTAAAGGAATTATTTTCTTTTATCAGAACTAACATAGCCTACGAAAGAATAACTTAGTTTTAAAAAAGTATCGGTATGAATATTTTTAGTAAGAGCATTCTGATAAAAGTTTGATAATTTTTATATTTAGATGGAATGTATTACTGAAGCGCAAAACACTGAACGTTTGAGCTTTTTCACAGTTGTGGTTCTTAGGTCGGTCATTAAGAAAATAAATTAGAAGTAAATGTTCATGAATCTAATGCACTTTGTGCAAATTTCATTCAAATCTTCAAAAATCCTCTTTTCAGAGTTTATATATAATACTAACTCTGCATGGCCCGGCATTGCACGAGCTTTTTCGAGTGTATAGCTTTTTGCACTTGGAAATTTCTCCTTCCTATCTCAGTGTCAGCACTTCCTGGTGTGTGTGGGATTTCTATATTAATGTCAATAAAATGTGCCTGGTGCAAGTTTTTCTGAAACTTTAAAAAATCACTATCAGAGTTTCTGTGTAATATATATGTATCATAGTATACAATAACTTTTGAGGAAAAATGCTCATGAAGTTTAACGAATTAGATCGTGCGAGTATTCAAAATTATGATTAGGTAGTTTAAAATAGAAACTGCACTCTCTCTCTCTCTCTCTGACTTTTCATAATTTGACATTTAGAAATTTTGAGATTAAATTTCTTCTCTTTGCATTCTTTGAACTCTTTCAAGATCTAAATTATATAGAAAATTTTTAACATCCATGCTGTTTCAATTTAAAATATGATCTTTTCATTTAATTATCTCGAGGCATATAGTTCTTAGAAATCAGTATTATAAAAGCGTAGCATAAGAATTAGTATAAATGAAAAATAAATCGATGAATACATAATTTTAAATATTCGTATATGAGTATTTATAAGTCAAAATATAATGCGTCTAATATAAAGAACATGCGAATAAACCATAAAAAGTATAAATATATAATAATTTATTGTACTTCTATTTACTTAAAAGTATTTATAAATAACAGTTTATGTAATAAAGAACTATAAAATAAATTCTTATATAGAATCTAAGAGAAAAATTCTTAATGATGTACATATATGGAGATAAATGGATTATGATAAATAAATATAAAGTATGCTCTCGAAAATAGTTTTGAATAATAAACATACGAGTAATTTACTTCGTCTCTTGAGGGAGACCCATGAAATATTACAACCCTCCCCCCTCCAGCTTAGGATATAATATCTCTTTGTTACCTAATTCAAATCTCCTTCCTTTTTTTATATAATGTTCTCATATTTTCTTTCGTTTCCTTTCAACGCCTCTTTGTAGTTGCGGTAGCCGAATGGCCATGGTCACGAACTCGTGTTTAGCCGTGAATGAGTGAATATCAACGCACTATTAGCTACTCGTGGGCTTTTGGCGACGGACTTCGTAATTTTAAACCATAGTCAAGTGACAAGGACGACACTTGAGCTAGCACCCCCTCTCGTAACTTCCACACCACACCAACGGGAGGACGTTTGAGCTCTCGACAGATTTAACGTGCATCGCCTCCCTACTCGGCGGGTCTTCAGCGGTACTAGTCTCGAGCTCATGACACGCCAGCCACGAATCAGCTTCCTCGACCACTAGACTACCGCGGTCGTAGGTTCGAGTCCTGATGTCACTGAAGACCCATCATGTGAAAGGGCTATTATATGTTAAATTTGGCTAGGCTCAAAGTCCTCACGTTGGCATCCCAGATGTCGTCCTCGTTACTTGGTCGAGGTTCAAAATTACGAGGTCCCTTGAATATAGGCTTTAAAATACGACGTAAATAAAATTGTCACAAGTTGATGGAGGGTTTGGGATGTGCTCTTTACTAATGAAGCCATTCAGTGGTGTAATGTACCCACGTATTGCCGGGGGGGGGAGGCAGGGTTCTAGTAGGTCCAAGGGCTGACTGATGTTAAGTACGTATTAACCAATTTATAAAATATTAAAGGCAAAATCTGATTTTGCAGACGAGGCTAATATTCCCCGTTACGTCACTGAACCCATTTAAGTATTTTAAAAATGTTTGCTAGGTCCGTTGCCAGTAGTCATCGTATTACTTTCAAATGCGACAAATCCTTTCATCACCATTTCGCTGTTTTTCTGCTTTTCAAAACAAGTCTTTTATGTATTTATTTATTTTTCGATGCATAAAATACGTTATTAAATGAAAGGTGTCGACACTCTAGATTATCGCGTATCAAATCAGTGAAAGAATTTTTCTAGCGACGCCCATCCTTTTTCTAACCCTCTTCTTTCAAGATATCAGAGGAAGTCATCAATTGCAAACTGACACAGAAAATTCCTCCACTGCCCATTTCAGTAGCTCCTGGAAGAAAATGCAAATGGAATTCCTCGGGGAGGCCAGGTGTATGTGAATCTAACGCAGACAAGGGCACACTTATGTTGACACTGAGCACCGCCATTTACATATATATTGGACAATTAAATGCGACTGCGATTCCGGTTCTTTTGCTTGAGTTGGCGGTTTGTGTAGAACGCTTTTCCAGATAATAGTGATTTAATTCGCAGTTCATTGTACGAATGGAAGAAAATTGTTCCAGGTTTTCTGGGAAACTTAGGAAAAACACCGGGCGTCTAAATACACCGTTGTGAATAAATAACAATTTATGTTGAGATGAATAATGGTGCAGCTATCTGCACGTTGTATATTCTCAGTCGTTTTGTATATAAATGATGTCGTAAACTTTGTTCTGCGCTTTCAGTCTATCAGATCACGTAGCGTGTGTAGGAATCATAACGGTCGTACTACAATGTTCTTGTACGAGTATTTGTAAGATAATATCTACTGGATTGAACTTGGTAGTGATATTTAATTCCATGTCTTAAATTGTTTCGTGTAGAAAATTAATTAACGTATACCTATATGATGATTGTACTAAGTATTAGACTTATCTTCCGTGATATTTACAAATTATGTATTTTTTTAGGTTTAATATTGATTTTAAAGAGAATGTGTGTGTATGACTAAAAGTTTTCATAATATTAATCTTATGAAACCTTGTTTTCTCTTAACTGTTTGTGCTCTAATGGGAATATTTATATATTTACGTGTAATTTATCAAACCATTGCCGTAAAAACTTACAATTTTAGATTATGTATTCACTATGCGTTTAACTATATAAGCATGCACCATGTAGAATATTTATCAGGATTTAGATTTGAACGACGTGTTATGTTTTAAATCACAGATTCTTTGTGAATACATAAATACTAAATACAATTTCCTGATCAAGATTATTTGATAGGTTTGAAACGTGTTTTAATCACAATTTTAGCATTTATAAGAAGTTCGTTGCTTAGTTCTGGCAGGCTACCAAATTTAGTTTCCTTTGTAAACCATACTCATTTTAGAACATATTCTTCAACGAACGGTTTTATTATCGCGGGGAAATTTTAAAATTTACCTTTTCGACTATGTTTATTGAAATAAATCAGTTTCGCTCTAATACTATCTCTTAACTATTTAAAATATTTTTCATTTTTTTTTAATATATTTCCAAGGTATTCGAACACGTTGAAATGACCAATTTCAATCCAAACACACATTTTTAATTTTTTTTTGTTGTTGAGTAGAACAATCGTTTGGCTTTTTGTTTCGACGTTACTTAGAGGCCACAGGTTACAATAACTGAACTTAACTCAGTGGCGCAACATCCATTGAGGTCCAAGGCTTACTGTACCTATCTCACGTAACCTTAGGTTCTGGGGTGCATGCGCAGATGTTTTGGTCAAGTGGTCAGTCTGACTCGAAAGCCCCAGTGTTCGGTTCAAAGTAAGCTTGATATTTATGGACCCACTGAAAGGATGAAAGGCTGAGTTGACCTTGCCCAGCCCTGGATTCAGGTTACAATAAATTATATAAAATTAGAAAAACCGGAAGTGGGTATTTAAATGGTTCAAATTCTATATCGTAGTGTGTCTGAAAACTCAAAATACAGTAAGACCCCGCTTAACGCTGTTTCGCTTAGCGCTGTTTCCGCTTAACGCTCTTTTATTTGAATTGTGGGATTCCCCAAAATTGCACGCAGCGTTAGGCTTCTCAATATTCGAGGCAATTTATCTGTGTTTCTTCTTTCCTGCGGTGTTATACGAACGTATTTTTATCGTTTCAAACATTTGTTGGCGTTATTATAAGTATAAATTTATTTAATATAACGATTGCTATAGTGACAAATATTATGGTTTTTAGTTTTTATCATGGGTGATAATAAAAAACAAAAATAAAGCAACAAGAAAAAAAGCATTTCACCAGAAACTAAAATACAACTGATTGAAAGATTGGATACTGGTGAACATCAATCTCAAATTGGTGCTGCATTGAATTTGGCAACTCCAACAATAAAGACCATTCTTAAGCATGAAGAAAAAATACTATAATCGGCAACTGAAACTACGACAAGCTCTGCAACTAGAATTACCCGTTCTAGAATTAATACAATAGATGAAATCGAAAAACGACTTTCTATATGGATTAACGACGAAATTGAACGCAATATGCCATTAAGCCAATCTACCTTCTTGATAAAAAGGCAGAAAATTGGAAATACAGAAGAGAGGGAATGAACTGAAATGTAAACATACTGGCTTTGAATTTTATTTATTTTTATATGTATATTCGTTTATTATGTTTCTATATTTGTAAGAAAAAATTTTTTGTCTTAGAGTCATAAAAACACATAATTAATAAATTTAATGGTAAAATACCTTAGCAATTTTCTACCCTTCTTCCCATAACCCCATTATTTATATGATGAGATAACGTCGTTTAACGCTGTTTCATATTACGCTCTACTTTGATGGAACGTATACCCCGCTTAACGCGGGGTTTTACTGCATAAATATATTTCAATGAAACTTTTTGATCCTTATATTTATATTATTTTCTAGGGAATGTACTAAAATAATACTTACTGTAGGATTTTTTTTCAGTTATGACTTTTATTTCTATATATATATAAGCCTCATAAATATGTTAAATTTTTTACATTTTATCGCGATCAGCTCTAAAATTTTTATATTTTTTTTATAGAACATGAATATATATACACTCACTAAATGAATGCATTTAGTTTATTTTAGGAAAATTTTTAATTAATATAAGTTTATTACATTTTTCTGTTAACTGCTTTAAAGAATTTTTAAAAAGTTACAAAAACTTCTCATAATTTTTATTTTTGTAAAATTTAGTTACCGTAAAATCCGGCGTGTATAATGCGCACCCATACATTGAAGCTGCAGTTTTTATATTTTAGGTAAATTCGCCGTATAACGCGCATCCCACTTTTTTACAAAGAAACCTGAAATGTATGTATGGAATGCTGTTATGTTTTGAAGCGGTTTATTCGAGGCCTTTTCGTAAGCCTTTGATAAAGTATACTTTTAGCACTACAACCTAAAGCCCATTAAGAATGTCATTATTTTAAATAAACAGTATTTTTTAATACGTAGAAATCTAATTTTTATATGTTCATCTCTTTTATTATTACTTTTAATTTTTAAGGTTATCATTTTTTTACTCTTAATATAACGCGCACTCGTAAATTTCGATCTTATTTTGGTGTTAAAAGTGAGGATTTTACGGTGTTTTATTTTAAATATTCCTGGTTAAGTATTAATATTCATTGGTGTACACCCATAAAAAAGCATTTTTAATATTTTAGTATGATATTTTTTAAAAATTTACTCCGAACGTGTACGGATATCTTAAAATATTTTTAGCAATTTTTTTAAAGAATACCATATGTGTTAATCTAATTATGTTTAAGGTATCCGACTACGTTCGGAACCGTG
Organism: Trichonephila inaurata madagascariensis; assembly: GCA_019973955.1. NCBI lineage: Eukaryota > Metazoa > Arthropoda > Arachnida > Araneae > Nephilidae > Trichonephila > Trichonephila inaurata. The sequence goes on from BMAV01014914.1 coordinate 182,346, forward strand.
ATTTTAAAAAAGCACATAAATGTATAATTTTCATCATATTTAGTGTCACTTAGATTAGAATACATGTATAAAATTGTTTTAAGGACATTATGCCAAAAAAAAAAAAAATATTTGAATACACTATTTTGGCAAAAAATTAACTTAGAATAACCTTTTTTCCAAATGTTCTCCTTTTGTAAAAAATGCTTCTATTGTGTATTAATATTCTGTCTGTATATAGCTCAGACCTCTGTACAGAGGCTCAACTATGATTTTTGAAAAATTCAAATTATTTTCAGAGTTACAACCATTTGAAATAATTATCGGCGTATTTTCTTAAAATTTATCCCTTCTGTTTTCGTAAAACATAGATAAACCGACTTCCGAGTTATGCACTTCAAAAATTCTAGTTGAGCCTCTGTACAGAGGTCTGAGCTGAGTACAGGCAAAATATTAATATAATAGAATCATTTTTTACAAAAGGAGAACATTTGGAAAAAAAGGTTATTCTAAGTTAATTTTTTGCCAAAATATTGTATTTAAATGATTCTTTTTTGTCATAATGTCCTTAAAACAATTTTATACATGTATTCTAATCTAAGTGACATTATATATCATAAATATTATCCATTTACACGCTTTTGCAAAATCACGGTTCCGAACGCAGTCGGATACCTTAATTATATTAGCATTCAAATTCAATACGAACTGTTTAATTATAATCTTATGTTATAAAACGTAAAATTATTTTGTTGTTTTATTTATCGAAATTATATGTACGTTAACTCACGTCTTTTCCTTTTCTCACTGATATATTCCATTTGAAATAATTTGCTCCGTTTTTGTATTTATAATTTTATTAAAATCTAATTTCGATGTTTCAGTTTCATTTGTTGAATAAAATCTGCATTTTAAAGCGACAAAATTTAATGATTGATTCCATCTCAATTCTACTTTCCGTGCTAATAGCAGATTTATTCAAGTTCGGTGCGGTCGAATAGTTTCCTAGAAGATAAAATATGCTGACGCGGTATCATTTTGGAAGTAGAAATTAGCATTTTTTAATATTTATGTATTTCGAAAGGTGAAACGTCGACCACGCTAGTTTAATTGAACTTGCATGTTTCCTGAAACTCAAAAGCGTTCACCCCCTCCCTCTCTCATTGGTGAAATATTTGTATTGATCATGAATTTTCAAAAATAAAAAAGGAGACATCTCATTAAATATTGTATAGATTCAGTTCGACATTTAAAAAAAACAACTCCCTGATTATTTCTATCTTAGTTCGTTCTTTTTCTTTGAGAATTCTCAACTATCTCCATTCGTATATCTATATAATAATGGAACAATTTACGAAAAAAAATTTTACTGTCTGACTAATTTTATAAATTAATAAAATATGTAAAACTTAACAGAATGATTATTATATATTGTATTCTTTTATTATTGTATTCAAATAAATAAGTAAAATAAATAACTTAACTTTTATATAAATACTGTTTTCCCTATATAATGAACAGTTTTTTCAGGTGATACATACGTGCCGAGATTAGAATTTACAACATGAAATGTTACAGAATGTGAATAGTATAATAATTACAATAAACAATTTTTGAAGGATAACATGTTTGAATTAATTCAACTTGCTTAAAATATTTGATGGGTTTTATAAACTCCAATAAACCGAATATTTTGTAAAGTAAAACCGTTGTTGTGACTGAGACATCTTTTGTGACATTTAATTCATATAGTTTTATTTTTGTTTTCTGAACAAATATTTTGAGTTTTGGTGTTGCTGTAAAGTTGACATGTAGAGGGGCTGATGGACGTTAAATCTGTCGAGACTCAAAACTTTCACGTTGGTGTGGAACATTGGAAAGTGGGTGCCATCTTAGGAGTCGTCGCTTGAACGATGTTGAGAATTATGAGGTTCGTCATCAATATACCTCGCATTACTTTAGAGCAGCGGTACTCAACCTTTTTTTAGCCGGGCCACATAGATATGATACCTATTTCACGCGGCCCGTATTCATATGACAACTATTTCTCGCGGGCCGCAATATGAGGATTGATGGGATGGAGGGACGCTATAAAAAAGACATTTAAAATGCAGAAATTAATCAAAATAGTAATAGTTTTGGATTTCATTTTAAAACGATATTAAACTTCATCACACTCAACTCGCAGAAAAAAAAGGAGTTCAATGCACTTTTTCACCTCGTTATGGGGTAATTTCGATTTCCTTTCATCAATGATCCCAGGACCCCCACCCCCCAAATATTTTGTTGCTCAAAAAAGGGAAGCATTGAAAGATTTGTGTTTAGTGGTATAGTGACGAGCAAAATTATATTTTTTAAATATAGCATTTTCATGACAAATTAAACAAGTTGTTGATCCATGTTTGTTTTTTCTACGAAACAGTCCAATCGTCTTGAAATAACAAATATTATTTAGATATTTTTCTCTTGGAAGGCATGAGGGTTAATTAAAAATTAGTTTCACCCATAAAATAGTTGCTATTCTACTGTTATTTATTAATACTAATCGTTACAATTACAAAAGAAAATAAGTTACCCCGCAATTCCTACCAGCCTACCAGCACCACATAGATAGCAAAATTGATTCATGGGATTGATTGATTGATAGAATTTCTTGCTAAATTTTTTATAGATTTTTCTTAAATAATTGAATTTGTTAGTGAAACGGAGCATGACTGGACCACTCAGAAAGGTCTGGCGGGCCGCAGGTTGAGTATCGTTGTTTTAGAGTCAGTGATCTTCAAACTTTTTCAACTCACGGAACCCGTAAAAGCCTAAAACCCGTTTTCGTGGAGCCCTATTCCACACACACACACTTAGAAGAATATATCTTTAAATAATATTTACTTAGATACTTTTTTGTAAATGCAATTAAAAAGTATTGTATCTATTAGTAAAGACTTTGATCTACTTTTAATATAAGTAATTCATTAATAATATTAGTCGATGATCGAAGTAATATAAGTTATTCATTAATAATATTAGTCGATGATCGAAGTAATATAAGTTATTCATTAATAATATTAATCGGTGTTCGAAGCGTCACCCACCCATGCATTACGTTTAGTAACTGGAATGTGTATGCTTGATTTGTTTTACACAAACTGTCGAAGTCTAGACCTCTTGAAATTAACTGCAATCACATTACATATTCTGAGCTTAATTTATTTCTTTGCTTTGATTTTATAGTGAGACACTTACAGTGAGAAATATTTGTCATTTATACACATTGTTCTGAATGGTATTAAAATGTTTAACGAATTACTGTGTACTTTGCATGATCTGCAGCATAAGATTTAGGAGATGTTCTTGATTAAATTTGGAGTTTTGATATCGAATATGTTAATAGGTCCATAAGTTATTCCCTCTCCTTTATTGTATGTGTTTTTTCTACAAACGTCAAATGATACTTTTTCCATTGGAAGACCATTTAGTTTTGCAAGACATTGTACTAACGAGTATACAATTATCTCATGGAACCCTGGATAATAAACAATAAAATATTTACAATCTAGTGGGAAATATATATATAAAATAAAAAAATATTTTAATATTCTTTTATTATATTATAATAAAAGTTTAAAAAGTATTGCAAAAAAAAAGTTATGTAGAAGTAAAATTTTCAGTTTCTTAATGACAGGAATGAGCTTTAAATTTTAATGAGAATACAAACTTCTTAGAGAACGTGAATCCATTTTGTATACACATTTGTAATTTTTTTTTCTGGATTTTTATTGTGACTCACACATAGAACCCCTGGGTATGCCTCGCGAAACCTCAGGATTCCGTGGAACACAGTTTGAAGATCACTGCTTTAGAGGAAAGGTCCCCAACCTCGCCAGTCCGTGGATCAAAGGGTGCCGTGGGCCGTCGAAAAAACATTAAATTATTTCCATTTTATTAAATGTGATGTATTTGACCCAGGTTTGTGCGACTGTCCATAGAAATCACTTTATATTCCATTTTAAATCACTTTATATTAATTTTTCGTGTAACTATTTTATTCTGAGGGCAGGTTTGAATGCGATTAAATTAAAATTATTAACCCTCTAAGCGGTCTGCACTTAAAGTCTTGCCATTCTGGAGATGCTTCAAAAATGCACCGCACATATTTTTTCGCTTTCAGGTGGGGTTTTCAAAAGCAGTTGAGCCGTATTTTTAAGAATGCGGCTCGGCCGCTTTTGGGAATCTTGCTTGAAGGCAGAAAAAGCATCTCTGGAATGGCGGAATTTTACGTGCAGACTGCTTGGAGGGTTAAATCAAAACAATATAAAATATAAACAATGTTCCCGCTGGCCGCAGTAAAATTTTTAAACGTTGACAGGTCCGCGGACATTAAAAATTGGGCAGCGCTGCTTTAGAATATTTATCAACATCGTACTTCGAAACAACACGAAGGGAGCTGTTAGCGACGGATCTCGTAATTTTGAGACTTGTTCAAGAGACGAGGACAACACCTGAGTTGACAAATCCCGTCTCTGAACTTCCATCTCATCAACATGAGGACATTGCACCTCGACTTTACACATTTGTTTCATTTATCTGCATTAGTCCTAACGACACTTCTTCAGTGACATTAGACGTGAACTCATAACAAGCCGGCCTCGAGTCTGTGACCTTCACCACTATCGCGGCTACTCATATTGCTTTCGAATGTGACAATACAAATCGCATAAATGGAATTAATACCATTTGGAAAAAAATTTAAAATGCTCGCAGCATTTTGCAAGTAAAAAACAAAAATGTTTAACAAATTAAATGATTTATTACTCTTTTCATATTGAAACGTGATTTTCATCACCTTGATTTAAAAAAAAATATTATATTTCATTTTTATGACTTTTGAATAGACTAACTTTTTAACACATTATAATTACTCCATCAAGTTCTTTTCAAAAAGAAAGAAAAAAAAAATGAGCAATTTAAAAGTTTCCGAGTGCTTCTTTGACTTTTTATGTTACTATTAACAACCCTTTGTTTTTTAAAAAAGGAGTCTTAAATAAACATTTAGCTAAAAATCTGAAGAAAATAATTTTTTCTTGATAATTTAAACACTGAACGAGTAAAAGGTTAGGTTTAGTTTTTTTTTTCTTTTCATGTGTCTTTTTTAATTCACGGAGAGCACAAAAAGTAAAGGTAATTCCGAGTTTCAGCAACCACCAATTTAAAGAGACTTAACGAGTTTCTGGAGCTCATCAATTAAATCCTTTTTTCTCATTTAGTGTGAAAAACTTAAGAACTCCCCAGCGAAGCTCCTTGAAGCGTACTGGTTTCTTTTGAAGAAAAATGTTAAGAAACATGAACTGCGTGAGCAGAAAAATCAAGGCAGTACTTTTATAGAGGCTAAGTCTAGGGAAATGAGTGAAAATAACCAGTCTAGGGGAACGGGTAAAAGGATGTTTCGCATGTTTTTTAAACCCATCCATAATATTTTATCGATTCCTTTCGGGCTGCATGTTTATTTTTCTGTCATTATAAGCCGAGGTTCGAGGGATATTTATATCTGTTCCAGGTTGGAGTTATGCTCCATTAACGTTGAGCTTCCGTACTTGAACAGTTCCCGATGACAGATATCGGATGGGGCATTTTTTTTCACCTTTTCTTCATAACGTTTTATAGATTTCTTCACAATTTGAGAAAAACTGCGTGAAGTTTTAAAGATTTTTTTTTCAAATTGAATTTTGATAGCTTAGGATCTAAACAGGTTTTATTTTTAGCTTTGTAAAAGTATTTCCCAGTATTCGGGTAAAATTCAGATATTTCTTTGATTCGCTAAAAAATCTTTCAAAATAATCCATACCCATAATTTAGATTTCATTTTAATTTTACACCTTGACTCTTAAAATATTTCACATATACACGTTTTTATTTGTATGTCTATCAGTGTATATATATTAATTTTAATTGTCTTGTATTAAGTAAGTATATTTTGTTGCGGCCCGAAGGTCGCGGATGTGATGGGATTCGAAGAAGGAGAATAATACTTCTATTCTTTAGCACTTTATGCAGTATATAATTTTATAACTTAACTCTCTGGGAGCAATAGGAAATCCTAACCCTTGTGACGTTTGAGATAAATAACACACACGGTAGCGTAATATTGATTAATTTAAACATTTTAGTTTATTCACGTCACAGCTATTATTTACAGATTATACATTGAAGTTATTAAACATTAAAAGATTATTAAAGTTCAGATGATGTGGTTTGTGAGAGAGGAGTTCTTTTGGGGGTCTGTTCAGTTCGAAAGGTTTCGAATTATCTCTGGTTCTCCCTCACTCTCTTCTTTGCCTCGGGGATCAGGGGTCGGTGCCTTTTTAGCATCTCGTTACATCCTGCTAGTAGTGGAAAAAGGGTCCCTCGGGGTGGCAAATGTTATGGGGGAGGGCCAAGGTGGGAACACGTGATAATTAAAAAATGCAGCTGCGAAATGCATGTGTGATGATTATTTCCACAAAGAAGCCGATTCACAGCTGGTAGGCAGGAATCGTAACACCCTTTATCGGATGTACTAAATTTTAGAAAGTATTTATCTGGAATCAAAGCTCCTAGTAGGATTCTTCTCAAAGCCCGATAGCTCGGACAGCTCCCAGTTTGATTACTACACCAATTCCTGGTAGATTCTACTTCGACTTCTAATCTCAAGTGACGTGACCACCCAGTCTCTTTTCACGTTTACTAACACTTGGATTTCACGCTTAAAGATCAAAGCTTGACCATTAACCACATACTCAGTGACAGGAACTTAAACAATAATTACACTTGCATAAAATAACACGCGGATCACGAGTTATCTCTATAGAGAGAGGTTTTTAAACTAAAATCACTGCATAATACACGAGACATTTTTTTTAAAAAAAAATTGTTTCATGTAGCATAATCAGAGTGCACGTATAAGTGCGGTATTGTTTTATGTTTATACGATTAAGCCTAACTAATAAATCACAGCTTTAAAAATTTGCTATGTAATTTTAAATTGATCTTAATTTTGAAAAAAATTAAAAAAAATTGTTTAGAAACTATGGATTATATAATACTGTAGCTGATACGGTATTACATTATTCATAAGGTAGAATTTGCAAAACATTCTTTAAAGTACTCTCAGTTTGTACTCCTCTTAATGACTATTATTTTAAAAATGTTATTAAAATATGGAATATAAAAAACCGAAATATATACCTTGCGCATTTCCTATGCTATAATTACTGTAAATTGAACTTCAATGTATTGCCGTTTTGATGTACATTGACATATTCGTTCAAAAATGTACTAGTCGAACTGCGCATATTCTAAAAATATGAAGTAATACATTTCTTAGAATCAATCCTTCTTAAAATGTTATTCTTGTGTTACAATTCCAAATGTATATATTATTTGTGTATAATTATAATTTTCAGAGATTAATAATATAATATTTTTTTCTAAAAAGTATACTTTAACAAAAATAAACAGTTGTTTTTCTTTCGGAAAAAATATATGAAGAGAAAAAGTTTTTTCTTTCGATTTAAAAAAAAAAAATGTTTATCCATACGAAATTCTTTTCTGATTGTATACAATAACAAAAACTTAATATACGGCTGTTTTTTCTGATTTTTTTTTAAAGATAAGTTTTAATTTTAGCTTCTATTCAATTCTTAAAATGCATAAGAATTCTTTGCAGTAAATAAAACATTTTTACCTTTTTTTTAAAAAAAAAATGCCGATACAAATTAGCTGTTCTGAACTAAACAAACAGAAGAGGGATTAATTTGTCAGAACTGATTATTTCATTTACAATTCAAGCGGAATCTCACGAAAGAGAATTTAAAGCTTTTAGTTAATCCTTGTGCTTAATCTCACATTGAGAAACATTAATCAGTGTGGTTAGAAATTATTTTTTTATTTTGCACTTGTAGTTGAAATAAATTACCCAAATTAAATTAGCGACGTAAGTTAAAGAAATTATAATTCTCTTTTGTTAGACAGAGTAACATATAATCGGCTTATTTTGTTATTTTCCTTTAAATTGATTTAGTTTCATTAACGTTTCAAGATAAAAGATGAAACTAATGAATGTTTCGCTTTGAAAATTCCTTTTCCAACTGAAGTAGATAGGAAAGTACGTTGAAGTTAGTAAAGATTCAAATGTTAATTTATTTAGATGGAATGAAGTTTCGCCGAGATTTAAAGAAATTAGTTTTCAGTCCATTGTCATTCTTAATTCATGAAGAATAATGTATTATATTTTAATGTTGTTTTATAAAATAAAGAAAAATGTTTTAAGATCCGGAAAACAAAAATTAGGTACGTGATTCATTTTCTAATGAGAAATATTCCATTTTTAAAATTAAAGAAATTCTTCCATCTAAAAACTTTTGCTTGATTAATAAACTATAGTTTGAAAAAACTAAAAAACACGCTTTTACAGTTAATAGAACTAAAATAAGTAATACATAATTCTCAATATAAGAAAATGATTAACGAGAAAATGTATGTCGTTGTGGTATAAGCGTGAGGTGCTCGATATCAATTGTTACAATGTATTACTAATTGTATTCCAAAATTCGGAGTTAGTATAAAAATGTAGTACGATGCACATCCTACGCCTTTTACCACAATGACATTCATTTTCTCGTTAATCATTTTATTCTTATATTGAGAATTATGTTTTACGTTTTAGTTCGGTTAACTATAAAAGCGTGTTTTTTTAGTTTTTTTCAAACTATAATTTATTTTTAATTTTTTAGTTCAATCTACAATAAAAAATTTTTAAGTTTTTTAAACTATCATTTGTTTATTGATGAAATTAATCTTAAATGCCTCATTTTGTTAGGATCTGGAATATCCATTGCCTTTTTTCGCTTTAGGGTTGTAACTTAATCTTTTAGTCACCAAATCTGGAAATGGGAAATCGCTAATCCTGATGATCCTGATCAGGACAATGGAAATAAATTATTAAGTTATTGCATTTTCATTGGTCCTTGACAAGTGTGCAAAATTTCGAATTAATCTGACCTTTTAGAGTCTGTAAAAATCGAGTCCAAAAATTACGTTTCATAAAAGTGAAGCTTATAAAAGCATCTTAAAAAATAACTAGTATTTTAAGAATTTTTTAAAAAATTATTCATAGTGAATGGATGTATCAAAGCGTAAGTATTTGGATACTTTTTATCCTTGTTTAAGCATAAACTTCTGAATAAATCTCTAAGATGGAATGAAATAGTCTATTGCTCTTTGTAGATATCAACATGTGTTACTCTATGTTTACTTTTCTTAGCTCACTATTAAAGATACCCCTGCGCTTTTGGTATATTCGTATTTGTTTTATTTCATTTACTAAAGTAAACATTAGTATGAGCTTACAAACAAACCGACTAAAGGTAGCATTTGTACTACGGAATAGAATAAATAATGACATCACTCTCGTAACATTTCTTCTTTAATGTTTTTCATCTCAAACCCTTATTTTTGCATCAGTATTTTATTCATAAAATTCTCAACTGTATTTAAGGTATCCCATTACGTTCGAAACCGTGATTTTGCAAAAGCGTACAAACGAATATTTTTTAATATTTAGTGTCACTTAGATTGGAACACACGTATAAAATTGTTTTAAAAATATTATTGCAATAAAACATTATTTAAATGTGCTATTTTGGCAAAAAAATAAACATAGAATTGCCTATTTTCAAAACATTTATGAAAAATGCTTCTATAATTTTGATAGTTTGCTTATGTATAGTTTAGATCTTTGTTCAGAGCCTGAACTAGGATTTTTGAAATGTATATCTTAGAAGTGAAATATATATCCATATTTTAATACATCAGAGTGAAACAAATTTAGCAAAAAACACTGATTGTTATTTTAATTGGTAGTAACTCTGAAAATAATGCGAATTTTTCAAAACTCCTTGTTCAGGCTCTCTGGAGAAGTCTCAGCTGTATACAGGCAAAATATTATTGTAAAAGCAATATATATATATATATATATATATATATTCGTTTGTACGCTTTTGCAAATTCATAGTTTCGAATGTATTCAGATATCTTCATTGTATATCAGATTATCAATGCTGAATTTGTCTACGTTTAATTCTAATACATTGCAATATATTACTTTAGAAATGTTTATCATTTCGGGTTGTTAAGTGAGTATAGTATAAAAAAATAATGTGAAAACTCTGATAAGTCTCTTCAAGTTTTGATAGCATTTACATTTATCTAATTTCTTAAAGTATAATTTTTAAATAATAGCCTGTTTGAAGAGGAAAAATCCCTTTTTATACGAAATACTAATGAAATTTTTATATAGAAACTCATTTTTTTAATATAATTACATTAAAATTTTTCTCTAGAAACATTTGTGCTGACTGAATATTAACATCGCATTCAGAAGTTAAATTTGGGCTATTTGGCGACGGATTTCATAAATTTGAACCTCAGTTAACTGAGGGGGTTGACACCTTTGAGCTGACACCTTACTCTCCAAACTGCTACACCACATTAACGCGAGGACTTTGATCTATAAAAAATTTAATGTTCTTCACAATTCCTCTTTATACATTGGGTCTTTAGTAGCAAGAGGATTCGAACCCATTACTTAACAGAAATCTGCCAATCACGAGTTTAGAAATATTATTGCGAATTCTCACTTTCTAGATGTCTAAATAAAACATAAAAAATCCCGACGTGGCCCTTTTCTTCTTGTAAATGAATGCATTAGTTGTGAAGACATATTAGAAATTTTATTTAGTTCTTATATAAGCCATTAAATTTTTGATATGTGAGATTAATAAAATAATGTCTATTATTTCTTGGGTCATATCATATATAATTAATAAGAAAAGGAAAGAATAACCTCATATATATATAAATACTTTTTATACTTTTTTCCATGTTTCAAATTCGGCGATTTTTAATTTAAAAATTTCTGTAGCAAAAAATGTTTTTATACTGTTGGGAAGCTTATTATTTACGGAAAATTTCTATGAAGTTTAAAAAGAGAAAATTAAAAATGCTTGAAGAGTTCTACTAAGATATTCAATGTTCAAAAAAATACATTGTAATTTTTGTTAATTTTTTTATTAATATTTATGTTGAAAATTAAAAAGCATTAATTAAAACTTTTATGTATATAAAAATTTCCTTTGCACAAAGACTAATTTGCTGCAGGTATAATTTCATTGATCAAACTTTACGAATCGCAAATAAACCCTACATAACTAAAGTGAAAAAAAAATATTGTATTGTACATATAGTTTCTTTCTGTATATCCCTGTACTAAGTCCTCAGTCTTTATTTTTAAAAAATCCCATATGATTTTGAAATCAAAATTATTTTTTAACTATCATTTTTTTAAAATAAAGTATAAAAACAGCTATTCGATATTTGTAACATTGTGAATAACGGTCTATATCTGCAGAATCGAAATATAGGATCTATGTATAATAAACGTTAATTTGCTGTAAAATCCATTCTGATTTAATTAAAGTGATCAGAATGCAGAAAAAAGAGAAATTAGGAATCTTAATTATGTAAGAAGCAAATATATATATATATATATATATTTACAAGTAAAATCTAATATATTAAAACTCTTACCTTAGTTTAATTCTCAAAATACTATTTCATTAAGGTGTCCGACTACGTTCGGAACCGTGATTTTGAAAAATCGTATAAATGGATAATATTTATGATATTTTGTGTCACCTAGATTAGAAAATGTATATAAAATTGTTTTAAGAATAGTATTACAATAAAAAATTATTTAAGTGCACTATTTTGACAAAAAATGAACATAGAATGACCCATTTTCAAAATAGTCTCCTTTTTGTGAAAAATGCTTCTATTATAATAATATTTTGCCTGTATATAGTTCAGACCTTTGTACACAGGCTGAAGTAGAATTTTTGAAATATATAACTTAGAAGTGGATTTATCCATGTTTTACGACAAGAGATGGAGAATTTTTAAGAAAAAAATGCCGATAATTATTTTAATTTGTTGTAACTCTGAAAATAATGTGAATTTTTCAAAAAAAGTAGTTCAGACTCTCTGGAGAAGTCTTTATTTTTTATAAGCACACACACACACAAAATATTATTATTTTAGAAGCCCCTTTTTTATTAAAGAAGAACCTTTTGGAAAAAGGTTATTTTAAGTTAATTTTTTGCCAAAATATTGTATTTAAATACTTTTGTTTGTCAAAATGTCCTTAAAACAATTTTATACATGTATTCTAATCTAAGTGACACTAAATATCCATTTATGCGCTTTTTAAAATCACGTAAAATTACGTAGTCGGATACCTTAATATAGCCTGAACCAAAAAAAAATTACGCTTGTATAAGTAATGCTGAATGATACAAAATGGTGGTTTCTTGTACCTAGAAATGTGAACAGAGAGTTTAAAATATTCCTCAATGATATTAAATGTGTTAATTATATATATATATATATATATATATATATAATTGAAAAGGGCATAATTTTTGTAACTGAATTTAATTCCAAAAGTATCAGAAATATTTTAGAAATGGATAATTTAACTAAATGTATTAATTTATGGTATTTTGAAATTTCAATGCTTTTATTATTGCGAAAATTTTTTTGGCGTGAAAATTATTTTAAATGTTGCCTTTTTCAAATTTTCCTCTTAAGATCAGTTATATGTATTCGCAGTTGCAATAAATTATGCTTTTTAAAAAACAAATGTCTAAATAAAATAAAAACACGTCAGTTTAATATTTATCATTGAATTTGGATGACCTAATGATAAAAATTGTTCCATTCTTTGTTTTATTTTAATGTGTTCTTTTTCTTTTAAAATTCACGACTGTGGTTGTACTTCTCTCTCTCTCTCTTTCTTGAAATTAATTGAGCAGTTACTTAACATTTTTTAATGCAACTATTTATAAGTTTCTTTTTTATGAAAGTTGTTCTTGGAAATTAGAAGCAGAAAATATAGTTCCATAAATAAAAAATAGAAAATGATTTTGGTTTCAATTCCAGTCTTTCAGTGGTCAGTCTGAAATTACACGCATATCACTATAGATTTAATTATTTTGAAACAAGGTCAGGTGACTTGAACTATGGCACTTCACTATCTCCTTACTTACATTCTACACCACGTGAGGACTTATGACTTATATCATAAAAATAAATGTAAAAATAATGTTTCTGTACTACTAGTTTTCATGGGATCAGGGTTTTAAACTAGCGACTCAAACGAACATTACCTATGATAAGTCTATATATATATGGAGGTGGGGGTGCGTGTCCGTGTGGGTGGGTGGGTGTGATGGGTCTATGTGGGTGCTATTTATTTTCTTAAAAAACCAATATTATAATATTTATAAATTAGTATTTAGGAATCGTTGTACCAAAGATGATTAAACATTATTTTCAAGAAAATGTGTTATATTACGTTGTGAGCAGCTATCAGACTCCAAACATCTTGGGTTAAAGAGTTTAATATGACATTAACATTTAGAGCTACAATATAAAGGCGCACAATTACGGAAAATACCATATTTAGCATTGCAAAAATAAATTGGGACATAGGTTGTACACGATGTTCATGATCCGACAGCCACCCTTCGACTGACGGTTTCACAAATTTCCCGCTAGAGGTCACTGTTCACATATTAGTTTGTTAAAATATGCATTTTAAAAAAATAAGTAAATGCGCATTTTTCACATTAAAACTTTTTGGCTAATTGCTATATTTTTATTGATTATTATGTAGATCATTTGCTAAAAAATGTTCAGTACAAAATTCGATGCGTGAATCTCTTTCAGTTGAAGTAATTTATTCAATTAACCTACTTCACTCATACTGCGATTAGTAGGAATAAATAAGTATAATGACGGACGGATTATTGTATTTTTTGTCTTTGTATTCTGCGATAAAACAGTGAGTAAAAGTGCTAAATGACTCGTTTATATAAATAAAAAAAAGGAAATAGTGGTCGAGCTCTCGACAGAAATAGGCTAAAGCTTAAATTTTGTTTCTGTCATGGATGTTATGATCAACGGAAGAAAAATGTATGTAGAAATGTATATATATATTGCAGGATAACATCTACCGGATATTCGTGACGGTTAATGTGTATTTTGCGAGGCGTGCACAAATGCTGACAAAGCCCACAATAACGGAAAACTATTAAATCCGCATCCGGAAATGACAAGCGGAGACGAGGGAGCTTTAATTCCCAATTAAACTAGATTTAATTATCGCGCTTTGTTGGGACTGATAACCAGATGTCCATTAATTAATTTCAGACGCTGCCGCCTTCTTTTGTGTTCTATGGTGTGGTAAAAGAAAATAATTTTAAAACGTAATTGTCTGCAAAAATACTTTGAAATGCGGGAAAAAGATGGTTACTATAAAAATAGAAAAAGATGGCTTCTTTTTTCATTGTTATAATTAAATTATTGTAGTATTTAGAGAAAAAAAATATTTCTTATTTTTTACTATTTTAATTTATTATTACTTTTTTTCTACTAACTAGATTTGATTTATATGCTGTTTTACTAATTTGTGTAGCTAAGGAACTCATTTATTTAGACAATAGGTTCTTTGTCATATATATATATATTTTTTTTACTTTCATTTTTTTCTGTGATCATTCGCTGTCTTTTGTTAAAGATATTGAGAGGTAAAGGACATATTTCTAATGTGTTTGCATGTTTTTAATATACATATATAATCTATTTTTAGTCATATCTGTGTATGATTAAAAATGCATAATTAATAATACTTCCAGTAATTCATATATATGTGATAACTTAAATTGATATCTACTCAAAATTCGAATCTCCTTTATTTATAATATCTAACAGATAAATCCTAATACCCCATTTCTAAATTCGTCTCAATTTATCTTTCCTTAAAGCATTAAAAAACATTATGTTGGTATAGTTATTACTGATTTTTTGGACCTCGAGTTTGTGATAGATTTATTGGCGATTCTAAGAAGTACAAGATCATTAATTGTTTTTACGTGCCTTACTAACCGGGTTACAATATTCCCTAAACAATGATTTCATTTCTAAAAATAACTAATTATTCCCTTCGCCTAAACATGTGACTTTATTGCATATATATATATATATATATATATATATATATATACACGTATATGAATTTAGGTATTAACTTTTTAAAATTTTAAATTTTTAATATTTTGGATATTTCCAGGTTAACTTACCAAGTTGCAATAGAGGGAAGGTTGGCGCCATCAAAGTTTAACCCCACTTATCGGTACTAAGTCCGACGTTGCACTTGGATATTTTATAAATTTTTATCTTATAAATTTTTAATTTTGTTTGAAAACGTTGGAATTTTATTATATTTTATTATTTTTTTATATTCGCCATTGATATTTTGAAATGGGATTTTGTATTCTAGGATTCATATAATTTCAAATTCTTGCTTAATTGTTCGAATTGTGATTGTTTATATATATATATATATATATATATATATATAGTAATATAAAATAAAAGTGAAGAAATACTAGAACCTGCATATATATAGTCAAAATTCTCTACTAAAGAGAGATGAATAACCAATAATATATATATATATATCAAAACTGAAAAAAAAGTTTTAAATTGCAAGATAACCAGACATAAGGTTTTAGAAAGGATATATGATAAATTAAATATATATGTATACATATATAATCTGTTGCGAGTGTGTGTTAATATTTAAATTTTAAAAAGAAGTTATAATTACTAAGATGTTACATCTTACCATGTACATAAGATATACATAATTATTTTTACTCTGAGTGAATTTGTTAACATTTATATTATATCATATTGCTTGATGGTGAAAAAATATATATACTGTACTGATTAAAATGTTCTATATTAATTTTAAGCTGACAAAACTCTTAATTTAGCTTAGCGGAAACTAATTCTCTATCCAATTTTAATTCAGTGTATTTTTCAAATTTATTCAGTTTCTTATATTTATATTTTTGAGTTTTAAATGTATAAAAAGTGAATTCAAACTTAAGCGAAAAAATTACTGTAATTGATATCGTGAAAGGAATGCAAGTTGCATTTCAAAATAAATACGCTACTTGAAGATTATTTCTAAAATCGGACTTCACTTATCTTAAACTAAATGTACAAGTTATTGTAAATGTGAACCGAACCATGTTTCTAACTCAATATCTTACCGCAATTATTTCTATCGCTTTTAGTATCTTTTCTTGACATCGTCACTGAGGAAAATTTCAAAACATACTAGAAGATTCAAATTAGTTTTATTTCTTCATTTCGTCATTGTCCAGCCAATATCTGCTATGTGCAAAACGTATAACTTGTCACATAACAGATTTTATTTGACAATATTCTAGCTGATGCACATAGCATATCTTTTTAGTCACCACAATTCACCGTTTAATGCAAAGAGTCAACATTAATCTATATAACAATCTTTTTAAACGAAAATTAGGTTTGTTAACTAGTCAAAATGTTGAAATCTCCGAAAAGTGCACATATCAGATATTGGTTTGGCAACTTTAAAATCTAAATCTTTCTGTTAAATCGTTTTAAGAAACTATCGTGACTTTGCTGAAAGAAGTGAAAGGGATGTTATAAATTTTCTCTCGAGGGATTTTAATTCTTAATGTTCTTGAGCTCATCAAGACTATGCGGTATAATTAGTTTCTAGTTTAGCCGCCTTACGGGAAATGGTCACAACTTTATTTCCTATGAATTGAGATCTTAGCGTTTTTCATCTTAAAAAAGGATCACCTCAATACCAAAATGCCTTAAATTAAGTCCGTAACTCCTGATAAGGTATATTATAGGTATAAATACTTATTATACATACCGTAAAATCTGGCATAAAACGCGCACTTTTAACACAAGAAATAAGATCGAAATTTAAGGGTGTGCGTAATACGCCGAGTATAAAAAGGATAGCTTTAACACTAGATTGCCCAAGGAAATCATTTGGACTGCTTTTTAATTTCAATTAGAAAAACAATTACGTATGTAATGCACAATTTCTTAGAATTTTTTAGAATATATATTTTTTTCCAAGTGAAGTAATTTTTTTTATTTTTAATATTTACTAATAACTTATTATATGACTGTAAATATTATAAAAATATTGAAAGTTAATTTTAAACAAATTTATGTACACATTAATCATTCTTTCACAATGTAGTCATTTTAACTGCTTTTGGGTAATATAAGTATATACTAAGTTTCAGTCTTTCTTAGTAAAAAGTAAAAAAAAAATTAAAAAATAGATGAGAATAAAAAAAAATTAGACATCTACATATACTTACCCAAATTCTGTTTATTCACAAGAAATGACATACCTCGTGAACTTAAAGGATTGCAATTCTAGAAGTATAATATTTTTTTTAAAAGACTTGGATAATACCTTGGAAAAAGGACTCCAAAACATAAGATCATTGCACTTATAATTTCAGATTTCTTCAAAAAAAAGGGGAGTGCGTGCTATACGACTACTATACCTTAAAATCAAAAAATGCAGTTTGAAACTATAGGTGAGCGTTATGCACTGGATTTTACGGTATATATGCGAAGGTATATATTGAAAGAAAGAGAGAGAGAGACTATATATAGGAACACTATTATATATATATATATATATATATATGGTTTATATGTTTATATGTTTGCTGAAAGGGATGAAATATGGTATCTATACATAAAAATAAGTAGAGTGCTGCAATCTGAATAAGTAATGATGTAAAATATATTGTTGTATATACGTCACAAAATCAAAACATATTACTTAACTCTGAGAGCGTTTAGAAAAGTTATTCTCTCATTTTAAAAGTATTCTAAGTTTCCATTCTATTTTTTAATGTTAGTCGAAACAATCTTAAAAATTGTGTTACCTGGAAATTCGTTTTTATTACAAAGTATGCGCGTGATAAAGCGAATTTTGCTTTTAATGGTTTTGACACCGAAAGGTTATAAAAATTTGTGTGCATCATTAGCTTTTGAATTCTGACATTTACCTAATACCGTACAGCTGGTTAGATATTATCAACATTTGTAACCGACTTTCTTTGAAAATAAATGTAATTCCAAAAGAAATGTTGAAGCTATCTCCTCGAAATAAATTATTATATCATGCTTCCCTTTTCGTTGGAAAATAAATATCTTATTGAACTAAAATTCTTAGATTATACTGTATTCTGAGGCCATGAGTGTAAGCTGATGTTATAACAACGAAAAAACTCACATTACGCATTTTAGGACTTAAACTCAAATAAAGATAAAAAGTTATTTTAAAACATATGAATGGCGATTGAAGGTGAAAAATATCAATGCAATATTTTTCTGTTGTGGCACATTTTTATGACTTATAAAATGAAGCTTTTGATTTTTTGCAAGCAGTTTAAAATATTTTATCATCAAGTATTTGCGACGTAATGTGTGCTCTCCTTGAAAGTAACTTAAATATTTCTACTATTGTCATCAGCAAATGCTGAAAAGTTAATTTCTGTATCAACCCATTCAGTTTTTTTTTTTTTTTAAATTAGATTTATTTGTGACATTATTGTCAAAGGAAATATCTTTATATAATCACTAAGCTATATTTCGTATAAACTGTTAAGCAGAAATATTTTATATAGGGCTGAATATTTTGATAATGATGATTTTTTTAAAGCTAGTGTTGCATTGGAGCTATGAAAGAATATGTTAGGGACCAAAAATGTGTTGGATTAAGAAATTGGGATTAATAAATTTTATATTAAACTCGCTTGAAAAACAACTCTTGGTTTGTTATTCTTAAATTCTAGAATTCTGAAGAGAATTTATAAGTGTCAAATTATTATACCTTTATTAGAAATTGATACATTGAAAGTGAAAACTGTAGAATTATACCTAGAACTTTTATAAAGTAGTTCTGATCACGGTTGTCGCAATAAAATAAATGTTTCTATTTTCTTAAAAATGCAATAATTTTCTTACATCTTGAATACCTCAGTCATTTTAATGAGTCAACACTTTTACTTGTAAGAAATTTAGCGCAAAATATATTTTTTAAAAGAAAAACACTGAATATTGAAAACACTTATAATTTAGTACAAAGAGAAGCCAAAATCTTTTTAGGAGTGGACCAAAAAGAAAAGAAAAATTAGAAGGTCTATATAATCTGTTATGAAACATGATAAAGATTTAATAAAATAGCATATTTTGAAAATTCTTTAAGTCTTATTTTAAATAGATGAAAACAATGGCATTTAATAAAAGCTTTCTGTAGAAAATCTTTGGATTACGTATTGCTTTCTATTTTTATACCTTTTTCTTTTGAAGAGTATGAAGGAATTTAAATCTCGTGAAATCAGACAAAGATATCTTCGTTTAATAGCAATATATAAATTAAAGAAGTTCTGTTAGAGACTAATCTGAAACTCATTAAGTGTGAGTCATTATAAACTCATCAAGAACTGCTGTACATCTGACGTAATGAGAAAACTACTTCATCCTTAGAAGATTTGTATTAAAAGTAGTCGTAAAACAAGAAAATTCAAGATCCGATTATTTTACATTTTAAATAAATGTTAAAGTATCTAAAAAATTGTTGCGCTTTTTTTAAAAAAAAATATTTTTATTCATTTATGTTTGAGATTTTATTATATTTTTATATGTCAATATTGGTTAAGAAAGAAACTTTTATGTGTGAATCATGCGTAATTATAAAAGAAAATTGCCTCATTATTTTATTGGGGCCGTAACTTTTGTAATTTATATTAAAATGTAAAGAATATACTACTAAATTTTTACTTCAGGTTTGATTTTTTATTATTATTATGACGTTGTTTTAAATAATAAGAGCACATATATTTTATTTATTCTCATTAGTATTGAGTTTATTATAAAATTTCGTTGTCATTCTATTTTATGGTTTAAAATTTTCTTGCGATCCCATAGTTATATCTTGAAATTGTTAATGCAAAGGGCGGGAGAATTGTTTATACTCTATCTTTATGTAATAAAATCATTCTTTGATGGAAATATGTTCGCATGTTAAATGCGGTACTTAATGAAGAGAAATATCGCCACCCGTAGTTTTATGTATGTACGAATTTAATTCTTAACACTTTATTTTGGGATAATTTATGTCATCTTAATATATAGCTTCAGTCTGCATAGTCTTGCCATTTTCTACTAATTTTACAAATTATACTGTTTAAAGCATCCCGAGAAAATCTAGTGAATTATTTAATTAAATAAAATTTTTGTCTTTTTCTTCGTCTTTCTTTGGCTTCCTAAGAACTCTGAAACTATACACAGTAAATAAAATGTTTCAAACTCCACAAATTTGCATATTTTTACCTGATAAATTTTTTATCAGGAATACACATAACACTTCAAAAAGGAAAGTATATACTAGTGTGCTGGTATTTAAAGAAAATCCTCAAAAATTTAATAAAGATGTGTTTACTAGAAAATAAAGTTGCCCAACCGGTATAGTGGAAAGTGACGTTGACTGCGGTGCCGTAGGGACCAGGTTCGAATCCCGGAGAAGACATGGATGTTTGTAAATGTATAGTGCCTTTGCGGCATGGAGGTACTCTAAATAGCCGTCGAGCCGCAAGTCCTCTCGTGTGGTTGGTGGAAGAGGAAAAGAGGTGGAAGATCCCTGACTACACTCCCAGGGTTTTCTCCCTCTAAATTGAGGTGGAACGGAGCAAAATCGTACTGTCACCTGCATGGTGCTCAAAGCTAAGGATAACGACAGGTGTAAAAATTCTAGCCCTTAGCCGCGATGAATTTCGCGGGCCTCGATTTGACTTCGTCAGGCAGGTGGCATTGGTCACAACAACAACAACTAGAAAATTTAAAAAAATTTGAAAATATACGTATAATGAAAAAGAAGTAAGCCGATCTTTTAATTTGATTTGCAGGAATTTTTATTCCTTTTTTTACATTAAAATCTTGTTATTTATAACTGTGAATGAACGATACATATTTTCAAACCTTTTGCAATTCACCGTATGGTTATATTTTTCGCTGTTGCCACTACTCATTTTCGTAACATTGTCTAGTTACAAAAATTCAAATGGTGTTTTTTTTTGCTGTTGTTGTTGCTGTTGTTTTCAGCCTAAGCTCACGTTCACCGTAACTGTTTAGTGGTTGGCTTGTTTCTAGCTTCCATAATTTGGAAAGAGAAATATGTAATGTAATTTATCATAAACTCTTTCTAAAAATATATGTAATCCGATATAAGTGGTCAGTTTTAAATTAATAATTTTGAGATAAATAAAACGATACAAGCTAATATTTTATTGATTTATACACATATATTTTAAATTAATTAACTAAATGCTCACTAACCATTATATTACAGTATATCTATAACTAAGCGATATGAATTGTAATAAAAACATATTAACAAATTTATTTGTTTAAAACTATAAAAATACATTTGCGTTTAGAAAAAAGTTGTACTATTTCCAATTCAATTTAACTTCGTTAGTATAAATGTGATTTAAAGTCAAGGAATAAAAGTAATTTTATTACAATTATTTTTAATTACAGTCGAACCTCTATATTACGAATTTTTCTATATAGCGAACTTTTTCCTGGAACCCTGAACATTTCTCTACCTTCTTCGTAAAATAAAATCTCTATAGCGAAGTACATTTTCTATATAACGAATTTTTTCTTTTGTGATTCAATATTTTTTTCTCCCTATTTTTAAAGTATTTCTAAACATTTCAAGTTATCCTCTCCATGTTCTAGTTATAACATAATGTATGTTTAATATTACTTGTATGCTTTAAATTAGAGAGAAAACGTCCTTAAAATCCATTAATTTTAATATAAAATTATTTTCTTAATATTGAAATTACTCAGTGTACATTCTTCATGTATTCGACATTCTTTTTTTCTTGTTTTCCTGGCAGTTTTTCTTTCTGTCTTTTTTTTATGGGTAAGATATATAAAAAATACATATATTAATTTTTAAAAAAAGATGTGAATATATAATTACTTTTTTTAATATGTAGTGTTTATAAATTTAAAATTTGTTTGATGTTGTTTATAAAATATATTAAAAGATTAACCTCTATATAACGAACTTTTTTTTGGAATTTAGTGACTTCGCTATGTAGAGGTTTACTGTATTTATTATAATTTGAGTATTTGGAAATTTTTTTTAAAAAAAATACTATAGTTTTTGTATTACAAGCATTAAATATTAACAAAAGAAAACTTTTTGAATCACACGTTTTATTCTTTCTAGGTGTTACTAAGTTTAGATTTTCAAAAACTTTTATCTCTCTCAAGCTTGTTTTTCTCTTTTAACTCTCATATTTTATTCGTGTATGTATTTTAAAATTAATTTTTTACGTGACTGTGCTTTTTTTTCAATTTCATTTCATTTTGTTTTCATCTTACAATTTTCGTTCCTTTTTACAGATTCCAAAGCTACTTGTTGTTTGCGTAGATAGTGTTGGAGTTTTGAGATTTGTATCCTCTGTGTACGGATGGTGTAATCCTTTAATGTCTTCTTTTTCTAAGCAGTGAGTAGAAATTCGATTTTGTTTTAACGTTATAGAAATATTTTCTTTTTATTCCTGTTTATTTCAATCATATCTCACAATGGTAGCTGCTTGGAAAAGTGAAGTATGTTTCCTAAAAAGTATCAAACAAACGTATATAAGCTATAGAAATAAAATTTTATATATATATATATATATATAATATAAAAAAATTGTAAGTTAGATTTACTTTTGTATTGGAAAATACTATCATAGACAATAAATCAATTCAGTATGTAATTTTAAACTTCAATTTGTAACTTAACTAAACTACTAATGAGCAAGGTTTTTATTTTTATTTTCACAAAATCTTCAACTTAAAAACAGCAGTATTTCGGATTGAATGCCTCAACTGCAGAATATGCTATGAGCAATAAACTGCGTGATTTTGAAGTACGTCAAGATACTGAAAAAGAACGCAAAAAATGATTCTATTACTCACTTTTTCAACTGCTAAATGATGATAGTGGTAGGATTTAATTTCTATTCTGATTAAATATGCGTTTCCATTACGATTTAGCTGGAAATCTATTTTAGATTTCCTAGAAATTTGTGCCGAAATCTACGAATATGGTGTGTTACTAGAAATGAAGCATTTAGTACTTTACTTTCTTGCAAAAATAACATTTTAAATAGAATTGTTTGATTTTATCTAGAATATGCAGCCCTGAAATTTACAAATTCTTTCATATTATTATAACTTTAAACAGTATTATTGAAGCTTTCAATTTTTTTAATTGAAGTTTTAATTTAAAAATCTCGCAATTTATTATTTGAAAACATTTTTCAATGATGAAATGTGATATTCATGTTTTTTAACGAATACTAATGTCCCATTTAGAGTAAAGTTGTGAAATTCATAGTTTATTATTATAAATCATTAGATTCTTAATTTTAGGGATTTAAATTTCGTCCTTAGTTTAAATACACATATGCTTTCGGATCTCACTATTATTTAAAAATTACCAAAATTACAATTTTAAGTGCATCGCAAGTAGAAAATTATTTTTCCTTCTAATGTTATACATAGAAATGTTGAGTATTTTGTATGTATACAACATTGGTGTCTCAAAAAAGTGTTTTAGGCTTTTCGTTTTTCTGCTTTGTATTCTGTCTATCGTGTGATGTTTCGTGTTGTTGTTGAGTAAAAATGAGGTACCAGTTCCATTTTCATTTGATATTTGTTTATAATTATGATGTCAAGAAGTAGAGGCATTGCTTCTAATGCGAAATTAATAAACTGATAAATTAATCATCATCTAATCATAGCTTTTAATTATGAATTCCATTACCGAAAGCTTCGATAGATTATTTCATAACTTTGAACCTAGCTGAAATGCAGATTACTACGCCATTGCTATCAGTAGCGCAAATAGGAATTTTTCAAGGGGAGGGGGGATCCGGGAATGAAAGTTCACCTTTCTTGTATCATGCTATTTTCGATTTTGTCGATTTTCAGGAACAAAACACAGTAAAAAACGAATTATTAAATAAATAATTAGCATTAATTAATAAAAATCATTAATAACAAATAATTAAATTTTACGTATTATATACTTAGAATTATAACCAATCGGAAAAAAATCAAGGGCTTTGGGGTAACCCCCCCCCTTGTGTGCGCCACTGATTGCTATTAATTGTGTTACTATTCATTCACATATTTTACTACGGTACTCCTAATAAGTGCCATTGAGAGAGATTCTTATTACACTGAGCCAACACCACTTATGGGGGAAAAAGTTGAATAACTTTGTGCCCTTCTATAAAATTTTCCTAAATTATTGGTAGTCAAGGATTCTGAATAAGCCGCATAGAAGACTATGCGGCTTATTCAGAATCCTTGCCAAATCTGCCTATTTTACTTTTGTACTCCAGTATGCATTCATATCAGAACTCATTTGAATCCATTTGTTATCACTCCTTCATTGTAAACGCATATAGTGTTATAAAAGGGATACAAGCGTGAAAGCGCCACAAGAGATTGTCTTTTCGGACCCGAGTAGTCTTAATCAGTTACGTGAAATCCTTGAAACCTTCCTTTGACCTTTTCTCCTATGTTTAGAGTGAAAAGTAAATAAATGGTAGGGGCATTGTTTAATTTAACCACTGACGAGCCCAACCTCAATGTCTAATTTGTTAATGACGCTTTCGGGAATGTCGTTCAACGGTCTGATAATTCTTTCCTGAATTATAGGAGAGAGGAGCTTAATTGAATTTATGGCTACTCGCTGGGACGCTGGTATTTAGCTGGAAATTAGACTGATTGCTCACCGGAGACCCAGTTACCTTCATTCGTTAGAAAACTTTACATGCTTAAACGTTTCTCTAGTACCATGTTTTCTCATTGATTTTTTAATTAAAATCAAAACATAAAGAATTATAGATCTAGGCGTACAGTCTGTACTAATTTATGAGCGGAAAAATGCTACTTTTTAATCCATTAAGGATTAGTGAATGAACTCCTTCTACGTAAATAAATTTGATTTGCATTTATTTGGTCAGTAAAGTGATTATGCTATTTTTGAATTGTAACTAAAAATAATGTAATGTAGTGCAGGAATTAATTTCATTAAAGTTGTAATAAATTTTTATAAAAATGTGATTTTTACATCTTAATTACATAAATTTTTTAGCTAAAGTCTAAACATAAAACTCTTACGATATGAATTAGAATTTGATAATTAAATTACATTAAGTCTTCAAAAAATGCAAAGAAAACAATTTATTTTAAGGTATCCGAATACGTTCTGAACCGTGATTTTGCAAAAGCGTATAAATAGATAATATTTATGATGTTTAGCGTCACTTAGATTAGACAATGTATATAAAATTGGGTTAAGAATAGTATAACAGTAAAAAAATTATTTAAGTACAATATTTTGACAAAAAATTAACTTAGAATAATTTTTTTTCAAAATGTTCTCCTTTTGTAAAAAATGCTTCTATTGTATTAATATTTTGCATGTATTCAGCTCAGACCTCTGTACAGAGGATCAACTATGATTTTACATTATTTTCAGAGTTACAACCATTTGAAATAATTATCGGAGTATTTTCTTAAAATTTCTCCCTTCTGTTTCTCTGAAAATAATGTAAAATCATAGTTGATCCTCTGTACAGAGGTCTGAGCTATATACAGGCAAAATATTTATACAATTGAAGTATTTTTTACAAAAGGAGAACATTTGGAAAAAAGGTTATTCTAAGTTAATTTTTTGCCAAAATATTGTATTTAAATACTTTTTTTTGTCATAATGTCTTTAAAATAATTTTATTTGTGTATTCTAATCTAAGTGACACTAAATATCAAGAAAATTATACATTTATGCGCTTCTTTAAAATCATGGTTCCCCGAACATAGTCGGATACCTTAAACATGGATGAAGTAGGAAAAGAAATTGTGTTCGCTATCATTATAGAAAATATGGATTATATTTGACTTAAAATAAATCTGAAAGATAAAACTGTTTTTTGATATATTATCTATATATATATGTATATGAATGGAATAAATATTTATTGGAAGATATGCTTTTAAAAAAATAAAGCTATCAAGTACAAAAAAACATTTCTTTTTTAAAGAAATTTGAATAGGAATTATCAGCATCAGAAACAATTATTAGAATTTATTAAAGTGAGAAGCAAGTAAAGAACAATACTTTATGCTATCTATACCAAATTCCTTATTAAGAAAAATTTGAAAGTTCCTGTCATATAAATTAAATATTGTTCATGGAAAATTAACTTAAGAAAAAATATATATTCTTAATTATAGGAAAAGTAAAACTTTCTTAAGCTGGAAAAGAAAAAAAAAACATTTATAATGTGTTATAAATACAAAAATGTATTTGAGGGGAAATATTTATAAAATTAATGTCATAAAATATTTTAGGTATCCTTAACCTGGGTTTTGTCGCTTTTTTATCGGCAGAATTTTTTATTGAGTATTTGCCCTCTCGTTATTATATCGCTTGAATTAGTTTCATTAATTAACTCAGTTTTAGTTTAATTTTTTTTTCCCGTTCAGTTTAATAAAACTTTTTTTCGGCCTGAAATTATATTGTTTTTTTAAAAATTCTTTTAACAACCAATATAAATGCGTAACATTATCTGAAAAATTAACTTTACAAAATATAATACAATATGATATAAAACTTTAATTTTTTTATTTTACTTCGATTTGCATAATACACTATAATAATTCCTTACGATGTAAATAAATAAAACTCTGTTAATGTAAAACAACTTACTGATAAATATGTTGCTGAAAAATATGCATTAAGAATATAAGTTAGAGATAACTTTATTTCATATTTAAAACCAATCATAAATGCAAAAGTATCTTTCACACACACACACACGCACGCACACATACACACACAAGTACATCTTGAATAATAAAAACAACAGTTTTTATTTGCCAAAGTGCATGTTTAAAAATTATAGTATATTTTGTATTTTGTATTACTTTACATTGCATACGATTTTTATTGAACCTAAAATGGCGCTTATTAACTCAAATGAGAAATCTATTACAGTTATACAGTAAGAATAAAATGAGAAAAGGAAATATAATCATGAACTTATTTATTACAAATTCTTTAAAATCATTACATTCATCCACATCTTCATACTTCTTTATTTGTACTTAAATGAAACTGTTAATAAATTTGAAATCGGTTTATCTGAACTCTGATTTATCTGATATAAGTAAGAAGTGCAAAAATATGTATTCATTTGGATATAAAAGAAGACTGGAAATCATTATATTTTTCTTATGATACGTCTGTTTAGTTACGATGTTATTTGTATGCCTTTAAATTAATCTCGTCTTATCGATATCTTCGATGAACCAAACACAATTTTTTTTTTACATCTCAAATAAAAATAAACTTTCGTTATTTCATAAAAAATTTTCAACTTAAGTTCCATTTTCTAAACTTTTAATTAAACACTCTTATATTGACAACTAAATGAGCTCTTAACTTTAAACTTTAATGTACACTAAAAAAAATATATTTTTCAGAATATACGAAGGATACTCCGAAAGAGAGAGAGACGTAAAAAGAATGATGAAAAATTAGTTCTAATTTATATATCTGATTTATACATGAAACAAAATTTGTGTGTAAAATATATTAAATATGATCCGTTTTTATATTAAAAATTTCTTTGACATCGAATATCTTTATGAAATTATTCATGTCCTGTTTTCTGAACTAAAATTTGTGTTGAATATTTTTTTTTTGAGGATGAGTTTTTATCGCATCTATAGGATCATATTTTCGTCTCTGATTTCCTATCGTAACCTACTTATAGAACATATTCGTTGTTAAAAATTGACGTTTTATTTAGGAATAAACTAAATAGAAAATACTACAATTCCTACACCTTTGTGGACAGACGATTACGTTTCATCGTCAAAAAAAAGTTCTTTTTTTAAAATTGTATATTCGCATTTTCTGAGTCGATATTTCTTTACAAA
Source organism: Trichonephila inaurata madagascariensis (assembly GCA_019973955.1). Lineage (NCBI taxonomy): Eukaryota > Metazoa > Arthropoda > Arachnida > Araneae > Nephilidae > Trichonephila > Trichonephila inaurata. The sequence goes on from BMAV01014914.1 coordinate 210,387, forward strand.
AAAAAAAAAAAAAAAAAAATATTCTTTTTTCTTTTTTTTTTAAGACGTGTACAATAAAAAATAGGTAAATAAATAAAATGGTCGACGCTTCTTTGCAAGCACAAAAAGGCGACAGAATGGAAAGAATGTAAGAAACTGATCGAAGGTAAGAGGTACCCCCCCCCCGGAAAAAAAATGAAGGGAATGGCATGTTCCGTGCACCCACAGGGATTAGCTCTGAGGACAGTCTCGCGCTTTATCGTCTGAAGTGGGCCACGTGGTCTTTGTCCAGGAGGAACAGGCTATCTCCAAGATGCACCCTACTCGTCCTTGCGACCATCTATTGTTGAGATCCTCGTGGGAAGCAGGGCTCCGGGTTGTAGGTGGGAATCGCTGTCTTTTGATGTCTCCTAAGAGTTGAGGCTCTGCAAGTACTTGAGATAGAGAGTATTTTTTTATTATTCATCCCCTTTTCTCGAACAGAATTGCCTGTAATCCATTTTGCTTCCCTCCTGGAAAATTTAGGACGTTGTTTTTTAATTTTTTTTAAGGTTTTCTCTTTTCGTTATTTTTTTTTTATCATGTTTTAATAATATGTTAATCAATGTCAGTAATTGGGCTTGTTATGTTTAAAATCATTTTTTTTAAATTAATGCAATGAGTTTTTTTTTTTTATTGTTTTAAGGTATCCGACTACGTTCGGAATCGTGATTTTGAAAAAAGCGTATAAAAGGATAATATTTATATTTAGTGTCACTTAGATTAGAAAACGTATATAAAATTGTTTTAGGAATATTATTACAATAAAAAATTACTTACCGTAAAATCCGGCGTATAACGCGCGCTTTGAACACAAAAAATGAGATCGAAATATAAGGGTGCGCGTTATACGCCGAATATAAAAATGACAGCTTTAAAAGTAACAAAAGAGATTAGCATAAAAAATTTTACTTTTACACATATCGAAATACTGTTTATTTAAAAGAAATGATATACCTTATGAATTAAAAGAGTTCAAGTTCTAGAAATGTATTATTATTTCAAAAGTCTGGCATAATAACACGAATAAATGACTTCAAAAGATAAGAACGTTGTATACTAAAATTTTATAGATTTCTTCCTAAAATGCGGGTTGCGCGTTATACGTCGAACATACCTGAAAATTAAAAAATGCAGCTTGAAAGTATGGGTGCGCGTTATACGCCGGATTTTACTGTAAGTACTATAAAAAAATGAACATAGAAGGACCCATTTTCAAAAAAACAATCTTCTTTTATGAAAAATGCTTCTATTATAATAATGTTTTGCCTGTATATAGCTCAGAACTCTGTACAGAGGCTCAACTAGAATTTTTGAATTGTATAACTTAGAAGTGGGTTTATCCATGTTTTACGACAACAGAAGGGAGAAATTTTAAGGAAAAAAACGCCGATAATTATATCAAACGGTTGTAACTCTAAAAATAATGTGAATTTTTCAAAAATCATAGTTCAGACTCTCTGGAGAAGTCTACTTTATATAAGTACACACACACACACAAAATATTATTATTATAGAAGCATTTTTTATAAAGGGAGAACGTTTTGAAAAAAGGTTATTCTAAGTCAATTTTTTGCCAAAATATTGTATTTAAGGTATCCGACTACTTTCGGAACCGTGATATTAAAAGAGCTCATAAATGGATAATTTTCTTGATATTTAGTGTCACTTAGATTAGAATACATGTATAAAATTGTTTT
>BMAV01014914.1:212504-227332 GCA_019973955.1 Trichonephila inaurata madagascariensis
TGTATTCTAATCTAAGTGACACTAAATATCATGAAAATTATCCATTTATGCGCTTTTTTAAAATCACGGTTCCAAACGTAGTCGTGTACCTTAAAAATAATGTTGTATGAAAGGGGTACATTAGCTAGTGCAATATAAATAGATTTTAAAGTGTATAGTATTTTCAAGGGCATAGCTACCGCGTGAGCGAATAATCGTAAACAGTTATCAATAATCTCAATAACCAGAATTCCCATTTCCAAAACAGAATCCTGAAACAATTTTGATTCGGGACCTAAGCATAAGATTAATAAGATATTCGTTCACCTCATTGCATCATGTGTGTTTATCTTAAATAGGGAATGCACGAGTAGCTTTGTAGTAATTTTAGTGATTAAATTTTCGTATTAAAACATCAGAAGAGAAATATTAAAGGGCAAAAAAAAAAGAAAAACAGATTTTACTGGGATTTTTGTTTTTAAAAAAAATAATTTAAATTATTCTATTTCTATTGTTTTTTAAGTAAAGTGAAAGTGGGTTTTAGTTTATCGAAAAATTATAATAATCTACTTCAAATAATCATTTAAAAATTTCGAATTAAATAACAAAAATTTTTAAAAATTAACTCTTGGTATTAAATGTTCTTCATTATATTACAGATACGTTTAGTAAAATGCGATTTTATTACTTGTAACATTTCTTTAAAATTACTAAATAATTGTATAAATTTACATAAATAATTGTTGCCCATCGGGTATAGTGGTTAGTGATGCTGACTGCTGTGCCGTAGGGCCTCTGCTCGGATGTTTGTAAATGTATAGTGCCTTCGCGGTATGGGGGTACTCTAAATAGTCGTCGAGCCGCAAGTCCTCTCGTAAGGTTGGTTTAAGGAGAAGAGAGGTGGGAGGCCCCTGACAATCCCCAGGGTGTTCTTCCTCAAAATTGGGGTGCAGCCGAGCAAAATAGTACTGTCACCTGCATGGGGATCAAAGCTAACGCTAACGACAGGCGTAAAGATCTAGCCTATTGCCACGATGATTTTCGTGGAACTTGATCTGATATTGCTGTCGATCAAGTGGCATCCGTAACAACAACATATAAATAATTATATATTTTCATTTCTGCATATTTCTTTGCCGAACTTGTTTTGAAAATATCTAATCGCTCTTATTTCATTTGTAAGTTACATTATTTTTGTGTCTTAAATAAAAGTAATCGTTAAGAAAAATAAATATAATTCACACATTTAATATAAATAATTAAACATAATTATAGTGTGCTGTACACACTTGTTTTTGTACGTTTGAAATTTTTCTTCAAATATTATCAACCAAGTGAAAAATTTGAAGTGAGATTCAAGATTGTTTATCATTTACTTTTGTTTGAACAACATTTATTTTCTTTTACAACGCTTAAACCTATAGTATATTTTTTGTGAAATAGAGAAATAGTCTATTATATGAATTTGAAAAGTTTTAAGTTATTGATTTCTTTAATAAAAAATAAACGTGATTTTTTAATAACTTTTATTATTTTTTTTATTTCGTTTGTACTTAGTTTCATGAAGATAGATGTTTTAGTATCAATCATGTGTTTACATTCGTTTTTTATTTTCTATCGCAATGAAATTCATGTTTGCAAAAAGTTTAACAGTACATTATAAAATTAAAATTGAAATGGGATAATGTTTTTTTTTCTTTTCTTTTTCTGTTTTGCACTTCATGTAGAATTTTCTGTTGTTTTTAGGTTTCAATCATTTTATTTTTTACTATTCATTTCTTCTTTAAAATTAAAAGAATACCGAAAAACATATTATACGACAGATATCATTTAAAATTATTTCTTATACATTCGACGTAGTGAATTTCATACCTGACGTTTTCAGAATGTGTGAAGTTTTCCATTATCTACAGAGATCTATGTTATTAATCCCAATATGGAGATTTTAATAGATAAATCGTTCTAGAAATGTTCAGTTTAAAACAATTTAGATTTTTTAAAATTTGTTCTTTGGCGCAATTTTGCTGTGAAGTCGAATTGATCATTAGTTATGTCCGTGGCATTATTAATGGTGCTCTGCCGAACTTTCCTTCAAAAGAAAAATTTGAAAGCATTTCCTGTATATGCTGTTAGCATCAAATGTATCATTAACTACCGTGGAAGAATAGCATCCCTTTTTAAAAGACAATACCGTCAGCGAAGCGATTCTTTACAAGTTAAGGTCATAGCTCTCTCGGAGAGTAATCAGATAAAGATTTGAATGAGTAACTCGTTTGTTTTTATGTGTGATACTGTTATTTAATAAAAAGGTAATTTGCCTTTTATCATATACGGCAATCATTAAAATCCGTATTGTATAGTTATTTATCGCTGTGATTTGTTTCTTGTTCTCATTTACATGTCTCGGATATCATTGGAATGATGTTTTTGAATCCAGCTCACTTTGATAGCATACAAGGTAAATTTGATTATGTTCGATGTTAAAGAAGATTTAATTTATGAGCTTACGTGAATTTTTCTTTTATGTATAGTTTTTGTAATTCATTTGATTGAAAATAATGCTGAGAAATATAAATCCAGTTTAGAACGGAACTCGATTGATAGAAGTCTAGGTGATACTATGTGCTTGATTTACCGTAAAATCCGGCGTATAACGCGCACCGGTGTATAAAGCACACCTATACTTTCAGTCTTATTTTTTTTTAATTTTTAGGTATATTCGCCGTATAACACGCACCCCTTTTTTTACGAAGAAATCTGAAATATTAGTATACATTGCTCTTATGTTTTGAAGTCATTTATTCGAGGTATTATCCCAGACTTTTGAAAAAATAGTTTTTTCTTGAACTACTACACTTTTAGTTCGTAAGGCAAGTCTCTCTCATTTCTTTTAAGTAAACAGTATTTCGATACATATAGCAGTAAAAATTTCTTTATGCTCATCCCTTTTGTTATTTTTAAAGCTATCAATTTTATACCCAGGGTATAACGCGCATCCTTAATTTTCGATCTTATTTTTTTGTGTTAAGAGTGCGCGTTATACGCCGAATTTTATGGTGTATATATATGACGACTTCATATGAAAAATTAATTTTTTAAATAATTTTGTCTTTACGTGTCCTATTAAAAAAATGCACAAAGTTGTAACTTTTCAAGTGATTTTATTTTTAATATATTTTGATGATATATACAACGTAATGAAATCTGTATTGAATTATAAGCAATAGACTATGTTTATATTAACTTATTTTACATTACAATGACCTTTAAATTTATTTATGTTTTTTTTTAATTTTAGAAAGTACGTTTGATTATATTAATTATTTTGAAGGAAATTAAGCATTTCAAGTATGGTTTCAATTAAATTTTTAAAAAAGGAATTCAAGAAATATAAAACTATTATCTTTGCAATAAACTTAAAAAATAGTACAGGATCAAGATAAACGAAAATCTCAGTATATAAATATATTCAATGCATATTAATATTAAGTGCTTTCCTTAATTTGTTTTTAAATACAAATTTATTTAAATCACCTTTATCTTGTAAAGAGTGTATATTTTTATTATAATGCTTCACGACGTAATATCTTTCCTGTGATACACTCATATTTATCTAAAATTTTATTATTTCTAAAAGTAAAGGTTGAGGTAGAATATAAAAGGGATTATTACACATTCCACGAAGTAATTATTGTTTGAAATAATTCAATAATTTTCTACTTATACTTATATAAAACAAACACATAGTTAAATTTTTTTATAACATCTTTTTTATTATTCTTGCTTTTATAAAAAAATATTTACGTTTATAATTCACTCTATTATTCCCTTTTGTACCGTGATATTTTAAATCTATATGAATCAGTTAATAGAAAAAAAATATTTATATTTCTCTTTGTTATTTATACGGTATAAACCGATTAATATACATTGTTTCCATCTGGTATACACTGTTATATGCTTATTGAAAATACTATAAATAATTTTATATAAATACAGTTGGACCTCTATATAACGAAGTTGCTAAATCCCGGAAAAACGTTCGTTATATGGAAAATTCGTTATATAGAGGTTCATCTTTTAATATACTTTATAAACCACATAAAACAAATTTTAAATTCATAAGCTCTTTGAAATGAAAAAAAGTAATTACTCACACCTTTTTTTAAATGATTAGTATTTGTTTGTTTCATATATTTTACCCATAAAAAAAGGGGGGGAATGAAAAGAAAAACTGCAAGAAAAATAAGAAAAAAGAATGTCGAAGAATACACATTCTATATATATTAAGAAATTAAATATTACGAAAATAATTCTATATTAAAATGAACGAATTTTATGAACATTTTTTTTGTTTTAAAACATACATATAATATTAAAGATGCATTATTTTACATAACTAGAACATGGAACTGAGGGTGAAAGGGGATATCGAATATGTTTCGAGTGAACTGGACAATGGGGTTTAAAGGTTTCACTTCTTGGATGAAACGTTCAGAACTTTGTTGCTCTCGGCGAGTTAGGATATAATAAAACTAGTTCAAGATGTATGGCCACCATAACATGTGTTGAAAGAGAGAATAACTTGCAATGTTCAGAAATGATTTGAAAAAAGGGAGAACAAAAATTGAATCACAAAAGAAAAAGTTCGTTACATAGAAAATGCACTTCGCTATAAGAGAGGTTATTTTAAGAAAAAAATCGTGAAATGTTCAAGGTTCTAAGAAAAAGTTCGCTGTATAGAAAAATTCGCAATATAGAGGTTCGTTATATACAGGTTCGACTGTACTTGTATAAAATTTTAATAAAATATCTCCTTAATTTTAAATAATAAATTTTGCCTAACGTTTTTTTTTGCTGTTAATTTTTAATAGTATAGTTTTAATGGTGAAATTAATCAAAAATATATTCCAGATTTCACACCATTTTACCTGTACATATTTTATGAACATAAAAAAAAAAGATTAATATCGTCTCTTAACTTTTGTCGCACTTATTATTAAAATGGAATTATTTTTTTTGTTTCAATTTTTGTATTTTCTGTAGCATACTACACACGTGCGTTTCATATGCGTATTTTTTGTTTATTCTTACAGTCAGTATTTTATGTGCACTACAAATACTAAAAGTTTCCTTCTAATAATATCGAATGTAATGATCTATCATATATGTGATCATTTAATTTCAGTTTCCATTCGAAAAATAATAGTAAAATGAGTCAAAATTTTTAAATTAATTATATTTTTCTATAATAGATCTACCATTTAGCTTTAGTATATTATTTATAGTTATGTCCTGTGTTATATCCAGATATATTTAGTATTCTGCGGCTAAAGTTATTATTTACCAAAGTGTTTTTTCATTATTTTCAAAACATTAGCATGGATAAAATAAATATGAATTCAGTTACCATTGTACGAAGTTGTCATTTATGATGTCTCTACATAACTAAATATGTCAACTTTATTTTTGGAGTTTGTATTATTCATTTTTTACTGTCATATTCGGTTAAAAAATTCATTTGATTTAATTAATAAACGTATCTTTTTTTGAAACGCTTACTAATATATTTTAACAATACAGAGCTACAAGTAGTATTCCAAAATTGTGTTTTAGTTATTATTTTATGAAGATTTCTAGTTTATTTGATTTTTATTTAAATTCTAGTAATAGTATAATAGAAATAACGAAACATAGATGATAACCATAATCTCAATAATAAAATTTTAATTAGTTACGAAATTACACATGTAAATCGATGCGAGTTTGTACTCTATTTTATTCAGATTTGTGCGTCTTTTATAAATGGACTTCAAAAATTGCAATTGTGTATCATAAAAATAAGATTGCGGATATCTACTTATATAAAAAAAAATACGTAAAAACAAAATAAAATCAATTTTTGTTTTCCAAAATTTGCTTGGTAGTTTAAATATCCTCTTATTTAAATGAATTTATAACTACCATTTATTTTACAAATTCATTTCAATACAGTTACATTTTTCATATATTTCATCGTATTATGCACCGGCTTATAACGCGCACTCCCTTTTTACCGAAGAAATCCGAAATGTACAGGTGCAATGCTCTTACGTTTTGAAGTCTAGAAATATTTTGCGAGCGGATAAGAAAAGCATTGAATGAGAAATTAAACCTGAACTAAAAAGTCAATTTAAAAATGCAATGTATCTAACAATCTAGATGAAACGGAAGATGATTATTTATATATGGATCAGAGTAAGAATGAAGGGGGAAAACACTAAATTAGATTTCGATAATGTGCATGAAGATATAACGAAAGTCGATAATGACAAATTTTTCATGTTGTCCAATCATGAAAGTTCATAAAATATGCTGTTTTCTCTAAATATATAAACAGTATTTACATATACAGTTGAACCCCGAATTACCGAACTCATATTTAAGGAATTTTGCTATGTAAAGAATTTTTCTTTTCCCCCGATTAAAATGAAAGCATAAAACCGCTGTTTTCACGCATTAACAAATTATTTCAACAGTCGAATTTTTTTATTAGTTTAGATTAGTAAAAATTGTATTTCTTTTCAAATGACGTATCTTATTTGTCTAGAACAAAAAGGGAATTTTCTTATAAGCAGCAAATTTCTACGGTAAAGGTGCAGTCCATTATTGGATTTAATACACTTTTTTACTGGTGTAGATGAGTCATGAGTGTTGCCTATCGCATGAGTTTTGAATAAAATAGGAAATTTCTTCCTTATCTCATCCCACTCCACCATCTCGCAGGAGATATTTTACTATTTGCTTTCTTTCTAGAAAGAAGTGAGGTTTATTTCTCGTACGGTTTCAACGAAAATTTTATTTTTGAAAATTTGTACAGCAGGACAGATTGTTGGAAACGAAAGCGCTTTTCTTTTAGTAAAAAGCGTAGCACTTTACCTGAATTTGAAAATAACGATGGACCACAAAATGCTTTAGCAGAACATCATAAAATTTCAAAGTCGAAGTCAGCTACAATTATTAAACATTGTGCAGAAATTGAAAAGACTTTTGCAGAATGTGGTGAAAAATCGTCGAAAATAAGAATCATCGAAACCCAGCCCTTGTTCTGTTCTTGTATGTGACTTATTGTAAGGTTTTAACATTGTTCGTGCCAAGAAAATAGCCATTAGCCGACCTCTGATTAATCAAAAAGCTCTTCACTTTGCCTTAAAGCATAATGTGAAAGACTGTTCAACATGCAACGGTTGGATCGACCTTTTTAAGAAAAAGATACACTGTAAGATTCTCAAACATCTAATAGATAGTATTTTAAAATTTTCAGTTAACTGTTACGTAATAATTCTCTTATACTATTTTTAGCTGATGAAAAAAACTTCTTCGCATTTAACCATGGATACTTTTTCTGTATTTTTGTTATTACCGTTTTTACTCGAATCTAAGCCGAACTTTTTTTCTAATGCTAAGCTACTGAAAATCAGGTGCGGCTTATAATAGAAGAAGAAAAATAGTTAGATGGGGCAATTAAAATAATTACTGATTCATGTATGTGTATTTAAAAGTTTATAATACTGGTAAATTAACAAATTATTCAATTATTAGCTCTCATTTTAAATTTATTTTAATTTCATAAAATTATATAACAATAAACCATTTTACACTATTTTTCATTTTTGACGAAAACTTGTTGACAATTTGGGTTGCAGCTTAGAACCGATGGCGTCTTAAATTTGTGAATAAATACGGTACATAATTTCTAAAAGATAAGTGCAAAAAATTCGTACTTAATGGGACCCCGATATTATGAATAGTCCCGAGTCAACATATAAAATGTTCGGTCCCGATGAATTCTTTAAATCGGGTTCCGACTACGTGAAGAAATCTAATTTTTTTTCAATGCTTATAACTTTCTCTTTATTTTTAAATCCGGCTTATAATACAATGCGCACCCGTACGTTTTCATCTTATTTTTTGTGTTAAATGTGCGCGTTACATGCCGGAATATACGGTTACTTTTTCACTTTTTTTTTAATTCCTACTATTAGCTAACACTCTCTATATATTTATTTATCTTGGTGGAATTTTCAATCGTTAATAAAATACATTTTAAGGCGCTCAACTGAGCTGAAATTTTATATACATGATTATTTTGGATGACAATACAGTAATTTATTTACAGTTAATAAAAATTAATTGATTAAAACTAATTGTTTAAAGAATTACAAATACACACAGCCACGTTGGCATCATTTTTGGCGACTTAGCGACCCTTTTGGTAACGCGCTTGTCAAAACTTGAAAAGGTTTTTTTCTCACGTGTTAAAGCGTTCAGTTGAACTGAAATTTTATATACACGATTGTTTTGGATGACAATACGATACTTTAATGGTAATTAATAAAAGTTAATTACCACTTAATGTTGTTATTCTGCCCTGTGTATATACATATTTATATTAATCGTAACTATTTAATAAAAACTAACTAAAACAAAAATTTTCTTTGATGATCTAAGTAGGAATTGAGACTTTTTTTTTGTTATATTACTTGTTTTCTATGAGTATGTAATTTATTCTTTAATAAACTCGAACTGAAATGTTTTTTTAACTAAAAGAAAAACATTCTCAACAAATTAAAAGTTTGAAAACAAAATTGCTTCCATTCTTAACCACAGCTTATAAAAATGCGAAGAGAAATTAAAGCTATGTGCGCTTTCTTTTTTCAGATTAAATGGGTGAGGCACAATCGTGTTTTGGATTCTCCTCTAAGATTACCCTTTTTTTCACCCAACCCTTTTTCACCCATCGCTGACAGTGAACCACTGTTGAAGTTTGCAGTGGAGTTCTCTTCACATAAAACCTGATTCAAGGAATGCAGCTGTCAGAAAGCTGAGATGTGCTCTGCACTCAATAGGTCAAATGTGAAATGATTCGCCAGAGGAAACGCCTTCCAGTTTCTTCAGAAAAAAATGGTGCTCGATTTTGCTATCCGAATGTTGAAAGTTCACTGTGGGATAAAAATATTCTGCTATAAGGGCACAGGATTGTTGACTAAGTTCACACACAGAAATTAAACTTTTCTGCGGTTACACATTTTTTCGTGGTTAACTACGTGATTTCTGTACTAAACGAATTATTTCTTGCACCAATAGAAGGTAATTCGAATACTTAAATAAGGATATTCAAATAAGAATTAGTAAGTTCTCAGATTACCAGATTCACAAGTATTTATACACACACGACATACAAAGCTCACAGATTTTTTGAACCATTATGTAATTTATTTAAATTCAAACTATTAGCAGTTATATGCCTTTATTCTCAATTTTTAATGTTGTATTATTATTCAAGAATTACACTAAAAATGTAAATATCTTTTTGTAGCTCTGTAACGTTTTATAAATTTTTAACATTTTTTTGCCGGCTGGGTGGCGTGGTTGATTTGTCGCTGGCCCTCTGTAGCCTAGATTGTGGGCTCGACCCGGCCCAAGTCGGTGGATTTTCATGATACAGAAAATCGACAGTATGATGTATGATTATGTGGAATGTAAAAGATCCCTAGAGTGTCTGTTTAGCTTGGGTGCTCTCGGCAAATTAAAATCCTAGTGCAGGTTCGCATCGTCAGAGTTCAGATGCCTCCCTCTGGGAAGGAAACTGGGCTTCAAAATTATTTGTGGCAGTTGGTATCGGCTATATGGTACCGCGCTAAAAAGTGATACCAGCTCCTGGGGAATTAACTAGGTCTGCAAAGGTTTAAAATGCCAGTGCGCAGCCCTATTAGGAAAAAAACATTTAAATGAATTGTAAAGATTATTATATCACATGAAAAAAAATGCACCTAATTTTCTTTTAGTAAATTCACATCGGAATTTGTTTAGAAAAAGAACGAAATTCAGAAGTTTTAATATGTTTTTCAAGAATATGGTTCTTAATTACAAAACATAGAAATCTTAGAATATTTGAAATTTATTAAAATAATGATTTTAAAGTATAATAATTTAATTAAATATTTGATTGAATCGTTTTTTAAATATTTTTTTTGGCGATTTTTGTTCCCACTTTCATTCGTATAAAAACGCAACAGTTTTAACAACACTCAACTGCTTTTATTGTCTCTTCATAAAAACAACAAAAGTGTTTTTTCAATATCACTAATGAGTTGGGGTTTTTTGTCATAAATAGTACTTAATAAATGCTTTTATCTTTCTTAAATTTATTTCAAACAGCTAAAGTTTTTAAAATATCACGTAATTTAACAAAAGGAAATGATATTGCTCAAAATATTAAAATTGCATTCTTAGTTTTATTGTTTCTCTTATGATTTTAGGCTTATTATAAAGTTATGCTAAAAATTCAATAACTTTACACCGCGCCCTGCTCACATTTTTTTTTTCTTTTTTCCAAAAATCATTCTGCAAAAAGAACTTTAAAAACGGCTATTGTACATTCTCTTCAAAAACTTTTGACAGCTCATTAATTTTCCTGAATTTCCGCACGATTTCATGAGCCAGAAATTCAAATCCGTCAAATATAAATGAGTTTTAGTTTTAGACAATATCCATAGGCGTATGAAACAATAGTCTCTAATTTTGGATGGGTTTGTCTAATTTTCATTATTAAAATATTCAGGTCATTCTTTAATCAATATTTTTTTAAAGTATCAATGACATTTTTAGAGAATATTAATCTTTGTTCCACGTACTTCGATTTTTATAAGTTATTTTGAATATATCCTTTGTTATAAGGAGCAATTAACATCTACTTTCATGCTTAAGCTGTAGGCAATATTTTGAGAGAACTTAGTTTTAGTTTCCTTCCTTTGTTACTATTACTACACAATTAAGTTTCTTATTTTATTTAGGAATTTAAATGTATACATGTAGTTATTATCCATTGTTTGCATTAAATAATAATATAAATACTTAAATATACTTAAATGTAATCGCCTGCTGGGTGGCGTGGCTGATTTGTCGCTGGCCTTCTGTACCCACGGTTGCGGGTTCGACGCCGGCCCAAGTCGGTGCATGATGCAGAAAATCGACAGCAACCATGTCGTATGATTATACGGTATGTAAAATATCCGTAGAGTGTATATTTGGCGTGGATGCTCTCGGCAAAATTATATCCTGGTACAGGTTCGCATCGTGCAAGCACAAGTGCCTTCCTCTAGAAAGGAAACTGGGCGTCAAAATTACCTGCGGTGCTTGGTATCCACCTATAAGGCACCGCACTAAAAAGTGATACAACTTCTGGGGGATGTACTAGGTCTGCAATGGTTGATGATCAATTCGCAGTAAAAGAAATTAGTAATAAAAAAAAACTTAAATGTAATTTAAAGGAAAGTATTTCTTTTTCCCTTTTATTTATTGTATCAATTTTAGTGAAAGTAAAACGAAAGATTCCAGTAAGAATTAATGACAAGCTATAAATATTTGTGATAAGTATGAGAGATAAAGTTACATTTTTAATACCTTATTTTTCTCTTTTTATTTTTCTCTCTTTCTCTCTCTTTATTGTTCTTTCTCTGAGGTAACAAAATACGAATGAGTGAAGTGATATCCTGTCCCTCCCCCATGAATTAACAAATTATATAGTGCAAATGAGATTATATTAATATTCTATAGTTTGTACTAAACTGAGAAATATAAATTTTGAAATATGATGAGCCACACATTTCAATGTGCTTTTCATAATTTATAAGGTACAACATTAATTTTATTTCAGTTTATTAAACAATGAATTCCAAAGAAAATTAATTTCAATTCAGCCCAGATGAAGCAGTACTTGGTGATCAATCAATCGTAGTCTCAAGATTAAAGTTCACAAAATATAAGTATCATAATTTCAAACATCATGACGGTGTTTGTTATCTTAATTCATGTATCAATATTATGCAAGGGTACTCAACCTTTTTCTCTGCTGGGCCGCATACATATGTCAGCTCTTTCACGCGGGCCGCTTACCTAAGTTAGTTATCACTAACCGTAACCGTTCCAAATAGAAAAATATTATCAATTCGTACCCCTACGACAGCAAAACGCAAAATTGATATATATGATTTGATTCTTGCCAAAGAATTTCCCACCAAATTTTTAATAGTGTTCTTAAATAAGTTAGTTTCAGCCATTTCAGTTAGTTTAATAAGCAATGGGCCATGACCGAGCCACTTAAAAAGGCTCGGTGGGCCGCAGGTTGAGTATCGCTGCTCTATCGTATTAGAAAAGAGTATATGATTATCGATAAAAGCACATATATTATTTTCTTTTACTGTCGTTTCTGTTTAACACTACATTGCCCGAAGGAAGTCATTTTGACTGCATTTTAATTTCAGTTAGAAAAAAATTACATAATAATGAACAATTTCTTAGAATTTTTTTAGAATATTTTTTTTTGCCAAATGAAGAAAAAATTTTTATTGTTAATATTTACTAATAACTTGTTATATGACTGTAAATAATATAAAAAATATTAAAAATTAATTTTAAACAAATTTCTTTACACATTAATCATTCTTTCACAATGCAGTCATTTTGATTGCTTTTGGGCATTATAGGTATATATTAAGTTTCAGTTTTTATAGTGTTAACGATCAATTATTTTCCTGCATAAATTATACTTTTAATTTGCCTTTTATGTTGCAATGATAAATGTTTATTTAACTTGCTAACTGAAAAAAAGAGCTTATTTATAAAATATTTTTAAAAAATTAAACACTCATTATTATAAATGCTGATACTTGTTTTAATGACTCCAAAACCTTTTTCTTTTACATGTTTTCGACTTAAAATGTGTGAATGTGTTTTAATTTCAATTTTTTTATGATGTTACATCAAGACAGCCAAAAGAACTCGGGCCTTTAAATAACTTTTCGTTTTGATTACTTTCATTTAACAGAAGCAACTTATATATTTTTAAAGTGTTTCAGTAAGTTTATTAAGCAACATTATCTTAATTTCCCCACACTAAAAAGTATTTTTACAAATGTATATAGCCAATTTTTACAGAAAACTAAAATGATTGAAAAGAGAAAATAATGCTTAAATTCCTTATTAATATTAAAGTAAAATTAACAAGTACCTTCAAATGAAGATTGTTAATTAATGTAATCTTAAAATTTTTGCGATTAATTATAATGGTAATCCTTCGATCGCTTAATTTTATAGTTGTTCGAATCCATAAAAATCTGCTGAGCATGTTTCATCAGATTTTGCTTAAAATATTTTTTTTTGGTTATTACTTAAATCTTTATTAACTGATGCATCATTATTTTTGGAAAAATATTCTGACTTTAAAATTTAAAAAAGATCTCTAACCAAGTAAAACCACGTAAAATAATTTTTAAAAGAAATATCCAGGATTTCCGATAAAATTTTAACTATCTAAGTTTAAAACCGGATGTACTCCTGTAAACGAAACCGGGGTAATTGTGATTTGAAAATATACTTTAAAAGTCTAAAGAAAAATAAAACGATCATGAATCAAAAAATAATAATTTTAATTAACGTTTAAAATTTTAAAGAAAATGATATGAAGAAGCCAAATAATCCTGAAATAATACTCTTTTCATCAGTGTAGATGATCATGCTTAGAATTATTAATAAATCAACAAACTCGTTATGTGAATCAGTTAAAAGATAATAATATGTCATTAAAATCAGGACGATGATGCATCATCAATCATTATTATCAATTAAGATTTTATCGGATTGTCTCTATATAACAGTTTTCTCAAATTGCATCATAAGAATTGGTGGATGCATGTTTGGAGTTAATTCTGATGTATTTCTAACACCTTAGGAATTTATTAAAACCTTCGTTTCAGAAAAATTATGTTAAGTAAGGTTGGTACTTAGTGTTTTGAGTTGCATGTAAAAGTTTGAAAGAATTTGGTTGATGCTTTTTTAAAAATGTTAGCAGTCAAATTACAAATTACTTTTGTAATTATATCAGTAAAAATTTTAAGCTGGAAATTTTTTTTTAAAAAAAGTTGTTTGATTCTTGTTTTTTCTAAATGGAAAAGAAATGAATTACGATACTCCTTTTTCTGTATTCGATTTCTGAAATAGCCTTTCTTGGAGCTATTGAATTACAAATACTGCATATACCATTAAATATTCATCGTATGTTTAGAAGGTAATATTTTTGGAAAATATTTATAGTTTACAAATGCATTATCCACACACTTATGTAAAAGTAGAAAAGTTGATAAATACAGAATTTAAAAAATTGTTAGTTTATTCTGTTCACACACACATACCAAATAAACATTTCCTTCTACAATAAAAAAATAAGTTTTTTAAGACATCAGATTATTCATATAACTTTTTCTATTCGGAAATTGTTTAATGTTTTGAATTTAATTTAGCAAATAAATTTGATTTGATTAGGTTTAAGCACTATTCTTTCATTTTGCAGTTATCTAACATTCGCAACAAATCTATTTAATCAATTATTTACAAATAAAACTGCTTGATAGGTTATTTTTTTGTGAAATATGTTTCAGGAAAATTTATATATTTTGTATTCAAAAAGAAATCTTAAAGAATTTCAAAGTTTTATGTGAATTATTTTCCATTTTTAGTAGCATTGAGCAACAATATTTCACGTATTACACAAAAGTGTAGATTTTTTTTTTCTTTTACGCTCTTGTTTTTGTATATATCGCTATTGATTTCAATTATTTTCATATTTGTAAATAAATTTGACTCTTTTTGTTGCTATGTTACAAATTGATAATTACAGCCGAACCTGTTTTTGTGCGGTCTTTTTTTATGCGATTTCCTTTTTGTGCGATTTTTTTTTTGATGCGGTGTATGAATTTCAATGACGTATTTAGCGTAAGTCAGGCCTTGGACCCCTAGAGTCCTGCCCCCCC
>BMAV01014915.1:0-37094 GCA_019973955.1 Trichonephila inaurata madagascariensis
GCGCCGTACATATTCGTGATCAGCGTTGAATTCGGGAAAAAAACTGTTGGTGAGTTGGCCCGTTTTTTAAAAAATCGGTCGGTAAGTTGGTTTTAAAAGAAATTGGGTCTTTTTTTTCAAGAAGGTGTTTCATTTTTAAAACAGTTATAAGTAATTTCGTGAAACGGATCCCGTTTTTGTTTCCTGGAAAAATTTGGTGAAATGGGTCACTTTGGTAAGTTTCTGGGTAAAAAAAAAAAATAGTGGTGGGCGGTCTTTAAACAGACTATTAAAAGGGGGATAAATTTTCAAAGAAGCGTTGGGCATAATTTTTTGAACAAATTTGGGAATTTCGACAAGCGCCATACATATTGGGATCAGCGTTGAATTTTGTCAAGAAAACAAGTTTTGGGGCTTTTTTAAAAATTTTCAAGTTCTTTCAAGAAAAATAGGTGGGTTTTTTTAAAAAAAGGTGTTTCTTTTTAAAAAAGAAGGTTATAGTAATTTCGTGAAACGGAGACCAGATTTAGTTTCCCTTGACAAATTTCGGGAAAGGGTCATTTTGAAAGCCGGCGAATAGCCACCCTTTATACCATGTCTGGGTTTCCCCGGGTAGAGGTGTGGGATTATAAAAATGATAACAGAGTTCTTAATACAATTTTTTTAAAGAATAACATATTACTTAAATTCTAATTTGAAAATTTTAATTAAAGTGGGGTTAACACCCAAATTAAACCGTGTATTTAAGTCAGACACGAAACAGATCCTTTATCTCAATTTTTAATTTCTTTCTCTAATTCTTTATCAAATATTACCTTTTTTCAGATCTCCTTCCTTTTTCCTAAAAAACATATCTATAAATTCCTTTATATGCAATGACTCCAACTTCTTTATCTTAGGCTTCTATTCTTTCCTAAACTATTTGACTGCTAACTCTTGATTCAGTAAGATTTCACACTAGCTTGCCACGCCATCGATCAGAATAATTCCACACTACTACTCTCCTGCAAGTTGCTGCGCCATATCTTATCATCAAAGCTTCTATCCTTTTTATAGTATGGTCTCTATTTACATATTACATCGTTTATCTTCTTGGTATTGGGTTGGAAAAAGTTTTGCCATATTAATCGTGTGGCCGTCAAACATAGGAGTTATGTTAGCAGAAAGACGATAGACGTCACAACCCCCTCCCAAGAAGAAAAAACGTGATTTACTATGCTCAATGCCCTTAATAAATTACGTGTCTAAATCTCTATTTCTAAATTTTCGCTTTCTGAGAGTTTTATTTAAATTCTTAATCTTAAATCCCTCATTTTAACTTTTATGATTTTACCATATTTATCTGGTGGACTTTAATTTTCATTGCAATTTTAATCTTAATTTGGAACTCATAATTTCCAAAATTTATCTTGACTTTAATTTTCATTACTTAATCTTAGAAATTAAATTTTAATATTCAATTTAAATTTAAACCGTGACAATAAATTTTACTCCAATAACTAGCTCAACATTAATAATTACTGTTTAATTTATGCCCACTCGTATTCTAGCATTCTAATTACTTAAAATAGCTATACACCTAAATTTCTAAAAACAAATATTCTGGGTGCGCAGACCCAATCTTGACTCTAACACTTCATATGGAGCTGGTACTTCCGCTCCCTTCTTTGTTGAAGTTATAAATTGCATTACTCAAGATTTTCAGGGTCAGTCTCCCTCGAAATGAAACCTTTTGAGTCTCTATTTCCATAATATCAATCAATTTCTACATATATTATTTATATATCACAATACCTCTTTCATCTCCATTCCCCACATCTGGTTCCAAAACTCCCAAATGTGAGCCGCGCATCGCCGTTATTATTACAAGTGCCCTCTGACTACGCGTTTCCCTGAACCAGATGCCTCTATAATACGTAACAATACAACAACATATATATATACACATATTATACAATTACAAACATTTTTTCAATAAACTATTATAACAAATAAACTGTGCGGGAATTTTCGTGACCTCACGAAGTCATACATCGAAGCAAAACAACAAACGTGATTACAAATGTTTCTTCAGAAAAATTTTAACAAGTCAAAAGTTCCAAAATTAAATAAACACTCATTGTAGTGCCTTTGACTTGGCTTATAACTTTTTAAGCATCGCCCGAGACTTCCTTCTCTTGCAATACCTTCCTGACCACTTGTTGGAAGATCATAAAAATGAAACAATACAACCTGATTTTATATGTTTTCCCCACATTCACGTCCAACGATGAGGTGCTATCACTCTTCTTTCCTATTGTACTGGAACCTCGCTGTAAGGCTTGTAATCTCGTCGTCCTTTCCTTGACTTCCCACTGTCTCCTTTTGGCTGGTCGGGGTTCTTCCGCCTCCGTCGTGGCCTTAGACTGTAAGTTGATTTATTTGGAACTTCTGTGCATTCCTCTTCTGTTCTTTTCCCTGCTTTTGAAATAGTACTGATGACATTTGTCTTTTATTATTATTATTGTTCCCCTTTCTTGCTAATTTTCTCTTGTGGTCCACTCTGCCTCACACACCTTGGATCTTTTAATACCCCTATTATATCTAAACCTTTGTTTTTATTTTCATCTCTAACTGAACCAGTAGTGATCTGACCAGTGATTTGTTTTTATGTGGGTTCTCTCTGTATTTTTATATTGATTTGATTGGTTACCAATCCCTTTTGGCCTCTAACTTACGTTTCACCGCAGATTTTTTCTTTCCCATACAGGACTCATTTAATCTTTTGATGTACTTTTTCCGAAGTACTAGTTTCCTGACTTGATCTTATACTATTTGGGATACCTGTTCCTAATTGACCCTGTCACATTTCCTATGACGATATATTCTATATCGCATTCACGTTAACTGTTAATCTTTTTCCTGATTTCCATATTACAATATTATTATCATTCTTAACTTTGCAAGAATTTTATAAGGTCCCTCAAATTTTGTTTAAATTTAGCACATACTTGTTAGCTGCTGAACTTACAGGGTGTGTTTCTACTGGGCACCCAATCATTTAAGTACTTATTTTATGCCTTTCTACGTCTATTATAATATATTTTTCCACCTTTCCTGTTTAATTTTTCGTACTTAGTCTAGCTTCTTTAAAGCTTTTCTGTATATCTTGAATTTTGAATTTGAACTTCCGATATCATAACCAGTTTTTGAAATGGTGTAATCAATTTTCGACCTAAATAATTCAGCCGGTGTTTTTCCGTTGTTTTATCTACCGCCGTACGAATAGCGTAAGCAAACTCTCAATGCAAGAATTGATCCCAAGTATCGTGTTGATCATTAACATAATTTTTGCAATCATTTGCACTATCTCGATTAACTCTTTCAGTCCGATTTGCTTGTGGTCGATATGCAACAGTTCTACATGCCTTATGCCTAATCTTTCACTTAAGTGCTCAAAATCTCGGATATAAATTGGGACCATTATCACTTATTAATTTTATTGGAGCTCCATAACGCGCGATATAAAAAGCGGTCAAAAAAAAAATATCCGCTATTATAATGAGATGAGGCCTTTTTAAGAGGTATAATTTCAGCCCATTTGCTGAAAAATGATCGGTTATTACCAAAATATAGCGGTTACGTCTTATTCTCGCATATAGATACGGGCCTAATAAATCTAACGTCACTATCTCATTCGATAATTTTGATATAATTGATTTAACCGACCAGCTGGTAAATGCTGCTTTTATAGTTATTAACTCTGGGCAGCCATGGCATGTAGAGACATATTGATCAATGAATTTTCATGTACGGAAATAACAACGTCCCTTGAATTTTATGATACGTTTTAAATCTGCCTAAGTGTCCAAAGGATTGGTTTGTCATGAAATTCCTCTCATTATTTCATTCCCTAAAGATTTGGAATGTATACGCATTTCAAATTCTAATGACGCTGCGTGTTTCCTCAAGTATAAAAATAACAATCCTTCACCTGAAACGGAAATCGGGACCAATTTCGCTATCGTTGCATTAACCAAGTTATCTTCCGGTTTTCTAAATATCTATATATATGACCCAATTCCCAGTCACTTTTCTGTTCTTTTATTAATTGTCTCAAGGAAGTAAGTACTAAATCCCTGATTATGGCACAATTAATTTTATTTCCACCAATTATATTTTTCCCATGCTTTTCGCAAGTCCCAGCCACCTCATGTTTAACTTCATTTTGACCCATTAACGTGTAATTTCCCTTTATTTACCTTATTATCTTCAACCAGTGAATTTTGAATTTTCAAACGATTTCTGGATCAAAATCTGTCACATTCCTGACGCACTTATGAATGAGGCCCAGAATACATGGGTATCTAAATCTGTCAGCACATGAAATGACCAATCTCTCTGAATTGTTCGCGATCCGAATATTCAATTCTACAATCCCCCTGTTTTGGCATTTCGCAATCTTGTGCTGTTATTACCTGGGCTCGCGATTTTTTAATTGTTTGCAGCAAATATTTCTATATACTCTTCCGGATATAAATGATTTCACCTGCCCGTGTCCCATAGCGCTTTCAAAAATGTGTTATTTAATAAAATAGAACGTGGGGAAGTTCTACGGGTGATATACATATCGGAGAAAGTCTAATCTGTCTCTCTCTTTGTCGACATCATCCTCTTGAGGCTGATCATTATTAACCTACCAATATTTAATCGTCCCCTTTATGTCCTATCGCCTCGCTGATTGAAATTTTCACTGAACCCTTATTTCTACGGTCCCCTATTAAAATTATCATTTCTGCCTATTTCGAAATGAGTAACCCTCTGTTGCTGAACAATCAACCTTTTGATCATTATTAGTGAACCTATTCCTCTTCGAACTCTCTATTACTTTGACGGCTATTCTCAAAGTTCATTTCTACCGTTATTTGGTCTACGTCTTACTTCTCAGAATTCCTCCTCCAGTTTCTACCATTAGCTTCAAAATTAGGCATCCTATGCGCATTTTGACCTCGCTCCTATATTATCGTTCTGATAACCCCCTTTGTAATTTGGAAAGAATATCTCTCTTCGAATTTAGCCAAGACTCCTTAAAAGTTGTATCGTGTTTCAGGATTTCTGACTTCAATATGTCTTGTATCTGTGGTTCGAGTCGAACCAAAAATATGATCCACTAAGTCTTCGTTTAAAATATCTCAATTTAAAACTTTTCTATTTTAGTATCTATACACGAAATCAGTAGGATCCTGATTTCTTCCCTGCTGGGATGCATAAACTGCGACTGTAGTTCTTCTTATTTTTGACCGCGGAAAAGCCTTCGCTAATTCAGTTGAGCTGCGCAAAAACCGTGCCGTATTTTGCACTAACAACGATCCTCAAATATCGAATACCAATCTTGAGCCTCTTCCCTGAGATGACTTTTTAAGTAGTTACGACAGATTACTTGGGATTTCAAGTAACTGTATGTTATTATCGATACACTCTATAAACTCTGCAATGTTCTCTGACCCTGAAAAGTACATTTCAGGTAGAACAGTATTTCCACCTACATTACCTAACCCAGGATTATAAGGTTCGGGCGCCATTGCGACATAGCCATCCTGTGATGACCATGTCGTGCCGGTTCCGTAAGCTAGAGGTGTGGGATTATCAAAATGATGAGACATAGTAGTTCTTAATACAACTTTTATTAAGAATAACTTATATTACTAAATTCCCAATTTGACAATTTTAATTAAAGTGAGAGTTAACACCCAAATTAAACCGTGTATTTAAGTCAGATCACACCCAAATAGATCCTTTATCTCAATTATCATTAATAATCCTATTCATCTAATTACTTATATCAAATATTACCTTTTGCAGATCTCCTTCCTTTACCTAAAGAACGATATCTATAAATTCCTTTTATATCGATGATTCCAACTTCTTTATCTTAGGCTTCTATTCTTTCCTAAACTATCGGACTTTCTAACTCTTGATCTGCAAGATTTCACACTAAGCTTTGTCACCTATCGATCAGAATAATTCCCACCTACTATCTCTAAGCTTGCCGCGCTATATCTTATCATCAAAGCTTCTATCCTTTATAGTAAAATCTCATTTTACATATTATGATCGTTTATCTTCTTGGTATTGGGTTGGAAAAGTTTTGCCATTAATCGTGGCCGTCAAAGAACATAGGAGTTATGTTAGCAGAAAGACGCGATAGACGTCACACCCGGGTAAAATAAAAAAAATAGTGGTGGGCATGTCTTTGAAACAGACTATTGAAAGAGGGGATAAATTTCACAGAAATAGTTGGGCATAACTTTTGAACTAATTAGAATTTCGACAAGCGCCATACATATTCTTGATCAGCGTTGAATTCCGTGCAAAAAAATAAGATTGGTAAATTGAAGGAAGACAAAAAAAAGACCCCAAACGCCCTAAAAAGAAATCCGTTGCAATTAAGCCCATTTGAAAAAAAGAACGCTTCAAAAGGATTATACCGCAATTTAAAAGTTTTTAATTTTTTTTTCGTGTTTTTTTGATATTTTTTTAGAAATGCAACCAAAGTGCAATAACTCAAGTTCTAATAATCGCAGGGTAATGTTTAAATTCTTTGGTTTTGGGGGGGGCCTATCATTCGAATGACCCCGGGTTTTTTAAAAACGGTCAGTAAGTTAACTTTCGCCAATTGGTCGGTTTTTTAAAGTGTTTTATTTTAAAAAAAAGTTACATAGTTTCTGAAACGGACATCAAATTAGATTCCTGGTCAAATTTTTTAGTGAAATGGGTCACTTTGAGAATTTTCAGGGTAAAAAAAAAAATTGCTTTGGGCATGTACGAAACAAACTATACACGGGGGCGAATTTCAAAGAAACAATTGGGCATAACCTCTGAACTAATTGGAAATTGGGGCGCCGTACATATTCGTGATCAGCGTTGTTCTGTGCGGAAAAACTAAGTTCGGTGAGAATTTGGGGTGTTTTAAAACTTCGGTAAGTTAACTTTCAACCAAATAGGTCGGTTTTTTAAGAAGGGTTTTTATTTAAAAAAAAATTTCAGTAATTTCCCAAAGGGGGGGCCAGATTTAGACCCCGGGCAATTTGGAAATGGGTCACTTTGGAAAATTTTTAGGGTAAAAAAAAATAGTGATGGGCATGTCTTTGAAACAGACTATCAAAAGGAATGAATTTCAAAGAAACGGGTAACTTTTGAACTTGGTTTTACAAGCGCCATACATATGTGTCAGCGTTGAATTCTGTGCAAAAACACTAAGATTGGTAAATTGGAAGACAAAATAATGACCCAAACGCACTCAAAAAAAATCCCTTGGAATTAAAACCATTTGAGACGAACGCTTCAAAAAGGGTTATACCGCAATTAAAATTTTTTTAATATTTTATCGATGTTTTTATTTTGTCATAAAAAGCATTACCAAAAGGAAAAATGAGTTCTAATAATGGGGTAATGTTTTAAGGTCTTTGGGGTTTGGGGGCGGCCTCTCATTCGAATGACATCCTGTTTTTTAAAATCGGTCAGTAAGTTAACTTTCAAGCCAATTAGGTCGGTTTTTCAAAGTGTTTCATTTTAAAAAAAACAGTTACATGAGTTTCATGAAACGGACATCAGAATTAGATTCCTGGTCAAATTTTGAGTGAAATGGGTCACTTTGGTAAGTTTCTAGGGTAAAAAACAAAATTGCTGTGGGCATGACACTGAAACAAACTATACAGAGGGGACGAATTTCAAAGAAACACTTGGGCATAACTTCTGAACTAATTGGAATTTGGACAAGCGCCGTATATATTCGAGATCAGCGTTGAATTTTGTGCAAGAAAAACTAAGTTCGGTGAGAATTGGCCGGTGTTTTAAAATCGTTCGGTAAGTTAGCTTTCAAGCCACATAGGTCGGTTTTTTCAAGTAGGTGTTTCATTTTAAAAAAGTTATAGTAATTTCGTGAAACGGAGACCATTTTTAGATTCCTGGTCGAATTTCGAGTGAAATGGCTCACTTTGGTAAGTTTCTCGTGTAAAATAAAAAAAATAGTGGTGGGCATGTCTTTGAAACAGACTATTGAAAGAGGGAATGAATTTCAAAGAAACAGTTGGCCATAACTTTTGAACTAATTGGATGTTCAACAAGAGCTATACATATTATTGATCAGTGTTGAATTCTGTGCAAGAAAAACTAAGATTGGTAAGAATTGGAGGAAGACAAAAAAATGAACATAACGCACGGAAAAGAGAAATCCGTTGCAATTAAGCCCATTTGAAAGACGAACGCTTCAAAAGGGATTATACCGCAATTAAAATTGTTTTAATTTTTTATCGATGTTTTTCTGATATTTGTCATCGAAATGCATTACCAAAGTGCAATAGCTCGAGTTCTAATAATCGCAGGGTAATGTTTTAAGTGTCTTTGGGTTTGGGGGCAGCCTCTCATTCGAATGTCATCCGGTTTTTTAAAATCGGTCAGTAAGTTAACTTTCAAGCCAATTAGGTCGGTTTTTCAAAGTGTTTCATTTTAAAAAAACAGTTACATGAGTTTCGTGAAACGGAGACCAGAATTAGATTCCTGGTCAAATTTTGAGTGAAATGGGTCAATTTGGTAAAAAAACAAAATTGCTGTGGGCATGACACTGAAACATCTATACAGAGGGGACGAATTTCAAAGAAAGAATTGGGCATAACTTCTGAACTAATTGGAATTCGGACAAGCGACGTACATATTCGTGATCAGCGTTGAATTCTGTGCAGGAAAAACTAAGTTCGGTGAGAATTGGCCGGTGTTTTAAAATCGGTCGGTAAGTTGGCTTTCAAGCCAAATAGGTCGGTTTTTTCAAGAAGGTGTTTCATTTTAAAAAAACAGTTATAGTAATTTCGTGAAACGGAAACCAGATTTAGATTTATGGCCGAATTTCGAGTGAAATGGGTCACTTTGGTAAGTTTCTCGTGTAAAATAAAAAAAATAGTGGTGGGCATGTCTTTCAAGCAGACTATTGAAAGAGGGAATGAATTTCAAAGAAACAGTTGGCCATAACTTTTGAACTAATTGGAATTTCGACAAGCGCCATACATATTCGTGATCAGCGTTGAATTCTACTGCAGAAACAATAAGATTGGTAGAATTGGAGGAAGACAAAAATGACAAAACGCACGGAAAAGAAATCCGTTGCAATTAAGCCCATTTGAAAGACGAACGCTTCAAAAAGGATTATACCGCAATTAAATTGTTTTAATTTTTTTTTGATGTTTTTCGATATTTGTCGAAAAGCTTTCCAAAGGGGCAATAACTCGAGTTCTAATAATCCGGGGTAATGTTTAAAGTGTCTTTGGGTTTCGGGGCGGCTCTCATTCGAATGACATCCCGGGTTTTTAAAATCGGTCGTAAGTTAACAAGCCAATTAGGTCGGTTTTTCTAAGTGTTTCATTTTAAAAAAACAGTTACATGAGTTTCGTGAAACGGAGACCAGAATTAGATTCCTGGTCAAATTTTGAGTGAAATGTGTCACTTTGGTAAGTTTCTAGGGTAAAAAAACAAAATTGCTGTGGGCATGACACTGAAACAAACTATACAGAGGGGACGAATTTCAAAGAAACAATTGGGCATAACTTCTGAACTAATTTTAATTCGGACAAGCGCCGTACATATTCGTGATCAGCGTGGAATTCTGTGCAGGAAAAACTAAGTTCAGTGAGAATTGGCCGGTGTTTTAAAATCGGTCGGTAAGTTGGCTTTCAAGCCAAATAGGTCGGTTTTTTCAAGAAGGTGTTTCATTTTTAAAAAAAATTTATAGTAATTTCGTGAAACGGAGACCAGATTTAGATTCCTGGTGGAATTCCGAGTGAAATGGCTCACTTTGGTAAGTTTCTCGGGTAAAATAAAAAAAATAGTGGTGTGCATGTCTTTGAAACAGACTATTGAAAGAGGGAATGAATTTCAAAGAAACAGTTGGCCATAACTTTTGAACTAATTGAAATTTCGACAAGCGCTATACATATTCGTGATCAGCGTTGAATTCTGTGCAAGAAACAATAAGATTGGTAAGAATTGGAGGAAGACAAAAAAATGACCCAAACGCACGGAAAAGAGAAATCCGTTGCAATTAAGCCCATTTGAAAGACGAACGCTTCAAAAAGGATTATACCGCAATTAAAATTGTTTTAATTTTTTATTGATGTTTTTCTGATATTTGTCATAGAAATGCTTTACCAAAGTGCAATAACTCGAGTTCTAATAATCGCAGGGTAATGTTTTAAGTGTCTTTGGGTTTCGGGGCAGCCTCTCATTCGAATGACATCCGGTTTTTTAAAATCGGTCAGTAAGTTAACTTTCAAGCCAATTAGGTCGGTTTTTCAAAGTGTTTCATTTTAAAAAAACAGTTACATGAGTTTCGTGAAACGTAGACCAGAATTAGATTCTGGTCAAATTTTGAGTGAAATGTGTCACTTTGGTAAGTTTCTAGGTAAAAACAAAATTGCTGTAGGCATGACACTGGAAACAAACTATACAGGGGACGAATTTCAAAACAATTGAGCATAACTTCTGAACTAATTTAATTCGAGGATAGCGCCGTACATATTCGTGATCAGCGTGTTACCATTGGCAGGTGTTTTAAAATCGTTCGGTAAGTTGGCTTTCAAGCCGCATAGGTCGGTTTTTTCAAGTAGGTGTTTCATTTAAAAAAAAAAGTTATAGTAATTTCGTGAAACGGAGACCATTTTTAGATTCCTGGTCGAATTTCGAGTAAAATGGAGCCACTTTGGTAAGTTTCTCTGGTGTGAAATAAAAAATAGTGGTGAGGCATGTCTTTGAAACGGACTATTGAAGAATGAATTTCAAGAAACAGTTGGCCATAACTTTTTGAACTAGTGAATTTCGACAAGCGCCATACATATTCAGGGATCAGCGTTGAATTCTTGATGCAAAACAATAAGATTGTTAAGAGTGGAGGAAGACAAAAAAAATGACCCAAACGCACTAAAAAGAAATCCGTTGCAATTAAACAATTTGAGAAAGACGAACGCTTCAAAAGGATTATACCGCAATTAAAATTGTGGTAATTTTTATCGATGTTTTCTGATATTTGTGTAGAAATGCATTACCAAAGTGCAATAACTCGAGTTCTAATAATAATCGCAGGGTAATGTTTGAGTGTCTTTGGGTTTGGGGATGGCCTCTCATTCTAGTACACCCGGTTTTTAAAATCGGTCATTAAGTTAACTTTCAAGCCGAATTAGGTCGGTTTTCAAAGTGTTTCATTTTAAAAAACAGTTACATGAGTTTCGTGAAACGGAGACTAGAATTTAGATTCTGGTCAAATTTTGAGGTGAAATGGGTCACTTTGGTAAGTTCTAGGGTAAACAAAATTGCTTGTGGGCATGACACTGGAAACAAACTATACAGGGGACGAATTTCAAAAAGAAACAGTGGGCATAACTACAAACAATTGGAATTTGGACAAGCGCCATACATATTCGTGATCCCAGCGTTGAATTCTGTGCAAGAAAAACTAAGTTCATTGAAAATTGGCCCGATTGTTTAAAATCGGTCAGTAGAAGAAGTTGGCTTTCAAGCCAAATAGGTAGGTTTTCAAGAAGGTGTTTCATTTTAAAAATTTATGGCCAATTTCATTGAAACAGGGACCAGATTTAGATTCCTGGTGGAATTCCAGGTGAAATGGCTACTTTGGTAAGTTTCTCGGGTAAAATAAAAAATAGTGGTGCATGTCTTTGAAACAGGCTATTGAAGAGGGAATGAATTTCAAAAGAAACAGTTAGCCATAACTTTTGAACTAATTGAAATTTCGACAAGCGCTATACATATTCGTGATCAGCGTTGAATTCTGTGCAAGAAACAATAAGATTGTTAGAATTGGAGAAGACAAAAATGACCCAAACGCACGGAAAAGAAATCCGTTGCAATTAAGCCCATTTGAAGAACGAACACTTCAAAAGGATTATACCGCAATTAAAATTGTTTTAGTACATTGATGTTTTCTGATATTTGTCGTAAATGCTTTACCAAGTGCAATAACTCGAGTTCTAATAATCGCAGGGTAATGTTTTAAGTGTCTTTGGGTTTGAGGGCAACCTCTCATTCAGACAATCCGGTTTTAAAATCGGTCAGTAAGTTAACTTTCAAAGCCAGTGGGTCGGTTTTTCAAAAGTGTTTCATTTTAAAAACAGTTACATGAGGTTCGTGAAACGTGAACCAAGAAATTAGATTCCTGAGGGTGGAAATTTTGATTGAAATGTGTCACTTTGGTAGTTCTAGGGTAAAAACAAAGTACTTTGTGGGCATGACACTGAAACAAACTATACAGAGGGGACAATTTCAAAGAAACAGTGGGCATAACTTCTGAACTAATTTTTAATTCGGATAAGCGCCGTATATTCGTGATCAGCGTGGAATTCTGTGCGGAAAAACTAAGTTCAGTGAGAGTGGCCGGTGTTTAAAATCGTTCGGTAAGTTGGCTTTCAAGCCCGCATAGGTCAGTTTTTCAAGTAGGTGTTTCATTTAAAAAAGTTATAGTAATTTCATTGAAACGGAGACCATTTTCCAGATTCCTGGTCAATTCGGTAAAATGGGCCACTTGGTAGTTTCTCGTGTAAAATAAAAAATAGTGGTGGGCATGTCTTTTGAAACAGACTATTGAAGAATGAATTTCAAAGAAACAGTTGGGCATAACTTTTGAACTGGTGGAATTCGACAAGCGCCATACATATTAGGGATCAGCGTTGGTGTACAAAACAATAAGATTGTTAAGAATTGGAGGAAGACAAAAAAATGACCCAAACGCACCTAAAAGAGAAATCCGTTGCAATTAAACAAATTTGAAAGACGAACGCTTCAAAAAGGATTATACCGCAATTAAAATTGGTAATTTTATCGATGTTTTCTGATTTGTCATAGAAATGCATTACAAAATGCAACCAACTCGAGTTCTAATAATCGCAGGTAATATTTTAAGTGTCTTTTGGGTTTTGGGGGCAACCTCTCATTCGAATGACATTCGGTTTTTAAAATCGGTCCGGCCAAGTTAACTCAACCAATTAGGTCGGTTTTCAAAGTGTTTCATTTTAGTTACATGAGTTTCGTGAAACGAGACAGAGTGATTCCTGGTCAATTTTGAGTGAAATGGGTCACTTTGGTAAGTTTCTAGGGTAAAACAAGGAAATTGCTATTGAGCATGACTTGCTGGCTCAAACTATACGAGAAGGGGGACGAATTTCAAAAGAAACAGTGGGCATAACTTCTGGAAATAAGGTAGATTTGGACAGCGCCATACATATTCGTGATCTTGCTTGATTGAATTCTGTGCAAGAAAAGCTTAAGTTCGGTGAGAATTGGCCGATGTTTTCAAAATCGGTCGTGCCAAAGTTGGCTTTCAAGCCACATAGGTCAGTTTTCAAGTAGGTGTTTCATTTAAAAAAAGTTATGGCCAATTTCATTGAAACGGAGACTATTTTAGATTCCTGGTCGAATTTCGGTAAAATGGGTCACTTTGGTAGTTTCTATAGGCAAAATAAAAAATAGTGGTAGGCATGTCTTTGCTGAAACGAACTATTGAAAGAATGAATTTCAAAGAAACGGTTGGCCACTTAACTTTTGAACTAATTGGAATTTCGACAAGCGCCATACATATTCGGGATCAGCGTTGAATTCTGTGCAGAAACAATAAATTGTTAGAGTGGAGGAAGACAAAAAAAATGACCCAAACGCACGGAAAGAAATCCGTTGCAATAAGCCCATTTGAAAGACGAGCAACTTCAAAAAAGGATTATACCGCAATTAAAATTGTTTTAATTTTTTATTGATGTTTTCTGATATTTGTCATAAATGCTTTTACAAAGTGCAATATCGAGTTCCTAATAATCGCAGAGGGTGTGTTTTAGTGTCTTTGGGTTTCAGGGCAGCCTCTCATTCGAATGACATCGGTTTTCCCAAAAATCGGTCAGTAAGTTAACTTTCAAGTAAATTAAGGTCGGTTTTCAAAGTGTTTCATTTAAAAAACAGTTACATGAGTTTCGTGTAGACCAAATTGAATTCTGGTCAAATTGCAGGTAAATGTGTCACTTTGGTAAGTTCTAGGGTAAAAAACAAAATTGCTGTGGGCATGACACAAACAAACTATACAGAGGGGACGAATTTCAAAACAATTGGGCATAACTTCTGAACTAATTTTTAATTCGGACAAGCGCGCCGTACGTATTCGTGATCAGCGTGGAATTCTGTGCAGGAAAACTAAGTTCAGTGAGAATTGGCCGGTGTTTTAAAAATCGGTCCGGAAAGTTGGCTTTCAAGCCAAATAGGTCAGTTTTTCAAGAAAGGTGTTCATTTTAAAAATGTATGGCCAATTTCGTGAAACGGAGACCAGATTTAGATTCACAATTTGGAATTCCGGTGAAATGGCTCACTTTGGTAAGTTCTCGGGTAAAATAAAAAAAATATAGTGGTGTGCATGTCTTTGAAACGAACTATTGAAGAGGGAATGAATTTCAAAGAAACAGTTGGCCATAACTTTTGAACTAATTGAAATTTCGACAAGCTATACATATTCGTGATCAACGTTGAATTCACATTGCAGAAACTTAATAAGATTGGTAAGAATTGGAGGAAGACAAAAATGACCCAAACGCACGGAAAGAAAATCCGTTGCAATTAAGCCCATTGAGAAAGACGAACGCCTAAAAAGGATTATACCGCAATTAAAATTGTTTAATTTTTTATTGATGTTTTCTGATATTTGTCATAGAAATGCTTTGCAAAGTGCAATAACTCGAGTTCTAATAATCGCAGGGTAATGTTTTAAGTGTCTTTGGGTTTCGGGCAACCTCTCATTCGAATGACATCCGGTTTTAAAATCGGTCCCAGTAAGTTAACTTTCAAGCCAATTGGGTCGGTTTTTCAAAGTGTTTCATTTTAAAAAACAGTTACATGAGTTTCGTGAAATGTGAGCCAAATTAGATTCCTGGTCAAATTTTGAGGTGAAATGTGTCACTTTTGGTAAGTTTCTGGGGTAAAAAAAACAAAATTGCTGTGGGCACGACACTGGAAACAAACTATACAGAAGGGAACGAATTTCAAAAGAAACAATTGAGCAACTTCTGAACTAATTTTGAATTCAGGCCAAGCGCCGTACATATTCATTGATCAGCGTGGAATTCTGTGCAGGAAAAACTAAGTTCAGTGAGAATTGGCCGGTGTTTTAAAATCGGTAGGTAGAGATTGGCTTTCAAGCCAAAATGGTCGATTTTTTCAAAAGAAGGTGTTTTATTTTTTAAAAAATTTATATAGTAATTTCGTGAAACGGAGACCGAATTTAGATTCTGGTGGAATTCCGAGTGAAATGGCTCCCACTTTGGTAAGTTTCTCGGTAAAATAAAAAAAATAAAGTGAAGTGCGGGCATGTCTTTGAAACAGACTATTGAAAGAGGATATGAATTTCAAAAGAAACAGTTGGCCCATAACTTTTGAACAATTGGAATTTCGACAAGCGCCATACATATTCGTGATCAGCGTTGAATTCTGTGCAAAACTAGGGTTGGTGAAATTGGAGGAAGACAAAAATGACCAAACACACGGAAAAGAAAAATCCGATACAATTAAGCCCATTTGAAAGACGAACGCTTCAAAGGATTATACCGCAATTAAAATTGTTTTAATTTTTATCGATGTTTTCTGATATTTGTCATAGAAATGCATTACCAAATGCAGCAACTCAGTTCTAATAATCGCAGGGCCAATGTTTTAAGTGTCTTTGGGTTTGGGGCAGCCTCTCATTCGAATGACATCGGTTTTAAAATCGGTCCAGTAAGTTAACTTTCAGAAGCCAATTAGGTCGGTTTCAAGTGTTTCATTTTAAACAGTTACATGGTTTCGTGAAACGGAGACCAGAATTAGATTCCTGGTCAAATTTTGTGAGTGAAATAGGTCACTTTGGTAAGTTTCTAAGGTAAAAACAAAATTGCTGTGAGCATGACTTACTGAAACAAACTATACAGAGGGACGAATTTCAAAGAAACAATTGGGCATAACTTCTGAACTAGTGGAATTTGGACAGCATACACATATTCGTGATCAGCGTTGAATTCTGTACCAAGAAAAAACTAAGTTCGGTGAAGTGTGGTGTTTTAAAATCGTTCGGTTGGCTTTTCAACCGCATGGGTCGGTTTTCAGTAGGTGTTTCATTTAAAAAGTTATAGTACTTTCGTGAGAAACGGAGACCATTTTTTAATTCTGGTCGATTTCGATTGAAATGGGTCACTTTGGTAAGTTTCTCGTGTAAAATAAAAAAAAATAGTGGTGGGCGTCTTTGAAACAGACTATTGAAAGGGAATGAATTTCAAAAGAAACAGTTGGCCATAACTTTTGAACTTAGACAGAAAGCGCCATGTATTCGTGATCAGCGTTGAATTCACAGTATGAAACAATAAGATTGGTAGAATTGGAGGGAAGACAAAAAATGACCAAACGCACGGAAAGAAATCCGTTGCAATTAAGCCCATTTGAAAGACGAGCAACACAAAAGGTTATACACCGCAATTAAAATTGTTTTAATTTTTTATTGATGTTTTTCTGATGTTGTCTTAAATGCATTACCAAGGGTAATAACTCGGTTCTAATAATCGCGGGGTAATGTTTTAAGTGTCTTTGGGTTTCGGGGCAGCCTCTCCTTCGAATGACATCGGTTTTTAAAATCGGTCAGTAAAGTTAACTTTCAAGCCAGTGGGTCGGTTTTCAAGTGTTTCATTAAAAAACAATTACATGAGTTTCGTGAAACGGAACCAAATTAGATTCCTGGTCCAATTTTGAGGTGAAGTAATGTCACTTTGGTAAGTTTCTAGGGTAAAAACAAAATTGCTGTGGGCATGACACTGAAACAAACTATACAGAGGGACAATTTCAAAAGAAACAATTGGGCACTTAACTACGAACTAATTGGAATTCGGACAAGCGCCATTACATATTCGTGATCAGCGTGAAGTGTGCGGGAAAAACTAGTTCGGTGAGAATTGGCCGGTGTTTTAAAATCGGTCGGTAAGTTGGCTTTCAAAAGCCAAATAGGTCGATTTCAAGTAGGTGTTTTCATTTAAAAGTTATAGTAATTTCATTAGCAGAAACGGAACCATTTTTAGATTCCTGGTAGAATTTCAGGTGAAATGGGTCACTGGTAAGAGATTTCTCGTGTAAAATAAAAAAATAGTGGTGGGCATGTCTTTCTGAAACAGACTATTGAAGGAGGAATGAATTTCAAAGAAACAGTTGGCCCATAACTTTTGAACTAATTAGATTTCGACAAGCGCCATGTGTACGTATTCGTGATCAGCGTTGGTCTGTACAAGAAACAATAAGATTGGTAAGAATTGGGGAAGACAAAAATGACCCAAACGCACGGAAAAGAAATCCGTTGCAATTAAGCCCGTGAAGACGAACGCTTCAAAAAAGGATTACATACCGCAATTAAAATTGTTTAATTTTTATTGATGTTTTTCACGATATTTGTCATAGAAATGCATTACCAAAGTGCAATAACTCAGTTCTAATATAATCGCAAGGGTAATGTTTACAGTGTCTTTGGGTTTCGGGGCAGCCTCTCATTCGAATGACATCGGTTTTTAAAATCGGTCAGTAAGTTAACTTTCAAGCCAATTAAGGTCGGTGTTTCAAAAGTGTTTCATTTTAAAAAATAGTTATGAGTTTCGTGAAACGGGAACCAAATTAGATTCCTGGTCAAATTTTGAGTGAAATATTGTGTCACTTTTGGTAAGTTTCTAGGGTAAAACAAAATTGCTTTAAGCATGACACTGAAACAAACTACAAGGGACGAATTTCAAAGAAACAATTGGGCATAACTTGAACTAATTGGAATTTGGACTTAAGCGCCGTACATATTCGTGATCAGCATTGAATTCTGTGCAAGAAAAAACTAAGTTCGGTGAGAGTGGCCGGTGTTTAAAATCGGTCGTGGTGGCTTTCAAACCAAATAGGTCAGTTTTCAAGAAAGGTTTTCATTTTAAAAACAGTTATAGTAATTTCGTGAAACGGAAACAGATTTAGATTTCTGTGGTCGAATTTCCGGTGAAAATGGGTCACTTTTGGTAAGTTTCTACTCGTGTAAATAAAAAAATAGTGGTGAGGCATATCTTTGAAACGAACTATTGAAAAGGGAATGAATTTCAAAGAAACAGTTGGCCATAACTTTTTGAACTAATTGATTTCGACAAGCGCCATACATATTCGTGATCAGCGTTGAATTCTTGTGCAAGAAACACACTAGGTGGTAGAGTGGAGGAAGACAAATAAGCCCAACCACACGGATAAGAGAAATCCGTTTGCAATTAAGCCGAAAAGACGAATGCTTCAAAAGGATTATACCACAAAATAAATTTTTACTTTTTTTATCGGTGTTTTTCCCCGATATTTGTCATAGAAATGCATTAAGAAAGTGCAATAACTCGAGTTCTAATAATCGCTTAATGTTTTAAGTGTCTTTGGGTTTTTGGGGCACCTCTCATTGAATGACATCAGTTTTTAAAATCGGTCAGTAAATTCTTTCAAACCTTGGTCGGTTTTAAAATGTTTTTTTAAAAAAAAAGTTACATGATTTTGTGAAACGGAGACCCAAAATTTGATTCCCCAAATTTTTGTTTAAATGGGTCACTTTTGGGAAGTTTTAAAAAAAAAATTGCTGTGGGCATGACACTGGGAAAAAAACTATACACAGGGGACAATTTTAAAAAAAAATTGGGCATAACTTCTGAACTATTTTAAATTTGGACAAGCGCCGTACATATTCGTGATCGCGTTGAATTCTGTGCAAAAAAACTAAGTTCTGAAATTGGCCGGTGTTTTAAAAA
Organism: Trichonephila inaurata madagascariensis; assembly: GCA_019973955.1. Lineage (NCBI taxonomy): Eukaryota > Metazoa > Arthropoda > Arachnida > Araneae > Nephilidae > Trichonephila > Trichonephila inaurata. Next base: position 18,807 of record BMAV01014915.1, read on the forward strand.
TTGGGCGGGAAGTTGGCTTTCAAGCCAAAAAAGGTCTGTTTTTTTAAGAAGGTGTTTCATTTTTAAAAAAAAATTATATAATTTCGTGAAACGGAGACCAGATTTAGATTCTGGTCGAATTTCGAGTGAAATGGGTCACTTTTGGGAAGTTTCCGGGGAAAATAGAAAAAAAAGTGGTGGTCATGTCTTTGAAACAGACTATTGAAAAAGGGGGTAATTTCAAAAAAAACGTTGGGCATAACGAACTAATTGGAATTTCGACCGGGGCCCTACATATTTTGCAGCGTTGAATTCTGTCAAGAAAAACTAAATTCGGGAGATTTGGCTGGGGTTTTTAAAAACGGTCGGGAAGTTGGCTTTCAAGCCAAATGGTCAGTTTTTTTAAAAATTGTTTTATTTAAAAAAAGTTATAGTAATTTCTGAAACGGGGGAGATTTGATTCCTGGGCGAATTTCTGAAATGGTCACTTTTTGGTAAATTTCTCGGGGGAAAAAAAAAAAAAAATAGTGGTGGGCTTCTTTTTAAAAAGACTATACAGGGGATGAATTTCTAGAAAAAAATTGGGCATAACTTTTGAACTAATTGGTATTTTGACAAACGCCATACATATTCGTGATCAGCGTTGGTTTGTGCAAGAAAAAGGGAAAATTTTGGGAGATGGTAAGACAAAAAAAGCCCAAACGCACGGAAAAAAATCCGTTCAATTAAGCCCATTTGAAGGACGAACACTTCAAAAGGATTATACCGCAATTAAAATTTTTACTTTTTTATCGGTGTTTTTTTGATATTTGTCATAGAAATCATTCCAAAGTGCAAAATTTGAGTTGTAATAATCGCGGGTAATGTTTAGAGCTTTGGGTTTGGGGGTTATTCGAAAGAACCCCCGGTTTTAAAATCGGTCGGAAGTTAAATTCATCCAATTAGGTCTGTTTTTTCAAAAAATTTCATTTTTAAAAAAAAGTTACATAATTTCGTGAAACGGAGACCAGGGTGATTCCCGGGCAAATTTTGAGTGAAATGGGTCACTTTGGGAAGTTCTAGGGAAAAAAAAAAATTGCTGAGGGGGACCAAAACAAACTATACAGAGGGACGAATTTCAAAGAAACAATTTGGGGATAACTAAAATTTCTAAATAATTTGGGGATAATTTTCCATTTGGGAAATTTTGGGCAAGCGCCTACATACGTGATCAGCGTTGAATTCTTTAAAGAAAAAAATAAGGTTGGTAAATTTTGGGCCGAATAAAATACTTCTGTAAGTTGTCTTTCGCAAAAAAAGGTCGTTTTTTTAAAATGTGTTTCATTTTAAAAAAATTTCAGCAATTTCGTGAAACGGGCCCCGATTTGGATTCCTGGTCAATTTCGAGTGAAATCGGTTTTTTTTAAGTTTCTGGGGTAAAAAAAAGTGGTGTGCATTCACCAAAAAACTATTGAAAGACTTCACAATTTCAAAAGAAACCGTTAACATGACTTTCGAACTATTTGGAATTTCGACATGTATTCGTGATCAGCGTTGAATTCTGTGCAAGAAAAACTAATTTTGGGGAAATTAGCCGTTTTTTTAAAAACGGTCGGTGTTGGGTTTCATCCAAATGGTTGGTTATCAAAAAAGATGTTTCATTTTTAAAAAAGTTACAAAATTTTTGAAACGGGAAATTTAGATTCCTGGTCGAATTTCGATTAAATGGGGCACTTTGGTAAGTTTCGGGTAAAATACAAAAAAATGTGGTGGGCATCTCTTTAAACACAGACTATTGAAAGAGGATGAATTTCAAAAGCAGTTGGGGGATAACTTTTGAACTAGCGGAATTTCGCAAGCGCCATACATATTGTGATCAGCGTTGAATCTGTGGAAAAAATGTTTGGTAATGGAGGAAGACAAAAAAAAAGCCCAAACGCACGAAAAGAAATCCGTTGCAATTAAGCCCATTTGAAAAACGAACGCTTCAAAAAGGATTTCCGCAATTAAAATTTTTTCTTTTTTATCGGTGTTTTTTTGATATTTGTCATGAAATGCATTCCCAAAATGCAATATCAGTTGTAATAATCCAGGGTTTTTTTAAAAGTCTTTGGGTTTTGGGGGGGGCCTCTCATTCGAATGACACCCCGGTTTTAAAATCGGTCAATAAGTTAAATTTCATCCAATTAGGTCGGTTTTTTAAAATTTTCATTTTTTAAAACGTTACATAAATTTCTAAACGGAACCAAATTTTATTCCCGGTCAAATTTTTTAGTGAAATGGGTCACTTTGGGGGGTTCCCAGGAAAAAACAAAATTTCTGTGGGGGACCAAACAAACTATACACAGGGGACGAATTTCAAAAAAAACAATTGGGCATAACTCGCCTAGTGGAATTTGGACAAGCGCCGTACATATTCGTGATCCGCGTTAATTCTGTGAAAGAAAAAATAAGTTTGGTGAGAATCGGCCTGAATTTTTAAAAACCGTCTAAGTTGTCTTTCAAGCCAAATAGGTCGGTTTTTCAAAAATGTGTTTATTTTAAAAGAAGGTTATATAATTTCTGAAACGGAGACCAGATTTGTTCTGGGGGCAAAATTTCAGTGAAATGGGTCACTTTGGTAAGTTTGTCGGGGGAAAAAACAAAAATGGTGGGCATTCTTTGAAACACAGACTATTGAAAAAAAGGGGGTAATTTCAAAGAAACAGTTGGGCATAAATTTTGAGAATTTGGTTTCGACAAGCGCCTAAAATTCGTGATCAGTGGAATTTGTGCAAGAAAAACAATTTGGTAAAGTGGAGGGAAAACAAAAAAAAATGGCCAAACCCCGGAAAAAAATCCCTTGCAATTAAGCCCATTTGAAAAACGAACGCTTCAAAAAAGGGTTATACCGCTAATAAATTTTTACTTTTTTATCGATGGTTTTCTGATATTTGCATAAAAAGCATAACAAAAATGCAATAATCGAGTTTTTTTAATCGCAGGGTAGTGTTTTTTTAGTCTTTGGTTTTTGGGGGGGGCCTCTCATTCGAATGACCCCGGTTTTAAAATCGGTCGGGGTTGTCTTTCGAAAAAGGTCTGTTTTTTAAAAAAGGTGATTCATTTTTAAAAAAATTCAGCAATTTGTGAAAGGGAATTTGGATTCCCGGTCCAATTTTATGAAATCGGTCTTTTTAAAAATTTCTAGGGTAAAAAAAAAGTGGTGTGCATGTCACTGAAACAGACTATTGAAAGAGGGCACGAATTTCAAAGAAACCGTTAGGGCATAATACTTTTGAACTATTTTGGAATTTCAAACAAGCATATTGTGATCGAATTAGCGAATTCTGATACCAAAAAGAAAAACTGATTTGGTGAGAATTGGCGGTTTTAAAATTGGTCGGTAAGTTGGGTTTTCATGCCAACTGGTTTTACGGTAAAGAAGGTCTTTCATTTTTAAAAGTTACAGTAATTTCGTGAAACGGAGACCAGATTTAGACTCCTGGTCGAATTTCGAGTAAAATGGGTCACTTTGGTAAGTTTCTCGGGTAAAATAAAAATACAATAGTGGTAGGGCATATCTTTCCAAGTGACTATTGAAAGGGAATGAATTTCAAAGAAACAGTTGGGCATAACTTTTGGAGCTAATTGGAATTTCGACAGAAGCGCCATACATATTCGTGTTCAGCGTTGAGATTCTGTGCAAGAAAGAAAAACTAGTTTCGGTGAGGTGGCCGGTGTTTTAAAATCGGTCGGTAAAGTTGGCTTTCAAGCCAAATAGGTCAGTTTTCAAGAAAGGTGTTTCCATTTTAAAAAAGTTGCATAATTTCATTGAAGCGGAGACCAATTTAGATTACAATTCGAATTTAAGTGAAATGAATCACTTTGGGGAATTACTGCAAATAAAAAACATTGGTGGGCATGTCTTTGAAACAGACTATTAAAGAGGGATGAATTTCAAAAGAAACAGTTGGAGCATAACTTTTGAACTTGTTAGAATTTCCACAAGCGCCATACATGACTGTGATGTGAGGCAGTTACCATTACCAAGAACAACTAGATTGAGAGTAGGTGGAGGAAGAAAAAATATAGGCAAACGCACACGGAAAAATACGTTGCAATTAAGCCCGTTTGAAAGACGAACGCTTCAAAGAGGATTATACCGCAATTAAAATTTTTTATCAGGTGTTTTCTGATGTTTGTCATAAGAAATGCATTACCAAAGTGCAATAACTCGAGTTCTAATAATAGCAGCGTAATGTTTTTTAGTTTCTTTGGGTTTGGGGGTGGCCTCATTTCGAATGAGTTTCCGGGTTTTAAAATCAGTCTGTAAGTTAACTTTCAAAGCCAATTAGGTAGGTTTTTCAAGTGTTTCATTTTTTAAAACGATTTTATGTGTTTCCTGAAACGGAATCAGGAAGATTAGATTCCTGGTCGACACGGTGAAATGGGTCACTTTGGGAAGTTTCTAGGAGTAAAAACAAAATTGCTGGCTGGGCGCGGCTGAAACAAACTATACTGAGGGACTAATTTCAAAACGGTGAACTAACTACAAGACTAAGCGGAACAGGAAAAAGACGGCGCTGTACAGATTCGTGATCAATTTGAATTGCAAGCGCAAAAACTAAGTTCGGTGAGAATTGGCCGGTGTTTTAAAATCGGTCGGTAAGTTGGCTTTCAAGCCAAAAATAGGTCAGTTTTCAAGGTGTTTCATTTAAAACAAGTTAACCAATGAAATTTCAATGAAACTGGATACCAGATTTGGGTTCCTGAATTAGGGGCTGCAGGTAAATTGATTACTTTGGTAAATGCTCAGGTAAAAATAAAAAACAAATTGTTGAACTTGTCTTTTGAAACAGACTATACCACAGAAGGATGAATTTCCTTAAGAAACAGTTGGGCATAACACGAACTAATTCGAATTTCGACAAGCTCCGCCGTATTCGTGATCGGCGTTGGTGCCAGTAGAAAAACTAAGTTCGGTGAGAATTATTTATGTTTTAAAATCAGTTAGTGGTTGGCTCCAAGCCAAAATAGGTCAGTTGTTTCATTTTAAAAAACAAGTTTGTATTTTAAAGCAGAACGGATACCAGATTAGATTCCTGGTGAAATTTCGAGGAAATGGCTCACTTTGGTAAGTTTCTCAGGGTAAAATAAAAAAAACAGCGGTGGGCATATGGCTTTGAAACAGACGGCTATTGAAAGGGGATAGAATTTAAAAGAAACGGTTGGAGGCACTTAACTTTGATTGACTAAATTTCGACAAGCTTCATACATATTCGTGATCAGCGTTGAATTCATGTGCAAGAAAAACTAAGTTCAGTGAGAATAGGCCGGTGTTTTAGAATCGGTCTAGTAAGTTGGCTTCAAGGCTTAAAAATAGGTCAGTTTTTCAAGGTGTTTTCAGGCTTTAAAAACAAGTTATAGTAATTTCGTGGAAACGGATACCAGATTTAGATTCCTGGTCAAATTTCGAGTGAAATGGGTCACTTGTGGATTTCTCAGGTAAAATAAAAAATAGTGGTGGGCATGTCTTTGAAACAGACTATACAGGGGATGGGGCTACTTGGCTGTTGGGCACACTGCTTTTTGAACTTGTTGTATTTGACGAAGCGCCATACATATTCGTGATCAGCGTTGGAATTCTGTGCAAGAAAAAGGGGTACAGGCAGGTGGAGGAAGACAAAAATGACCGAAACGCACGGAATGAGAGAAATCCCTTTTGCAATTAAGCCCATTTGAAGGGCAGGCACTTCAAAAAGGATTATACTTACCGCAATTAAGGATTTTTACTTTATCGGTGTTTTCTGATATTTTATTCATAGAAATGCATTATCAAAGTGCAATAACTCGAGTTCTAATAATTGCAGGGCAATGTTTTTAAGTGTCTTTGGGTTTCAGGGCGGCCTCTCATTCACTTACTTGACACCAGTTTTTTAAAGAATCGGTCAGTAAATTAACTTTCAAGCCAATTAGGTCCGGTTTTCAAAGTGTTTCATTTTAAAGCGATTTATGGTTTCGTGAAACAGGAATCAGAAGGTAGATTCCTGGTCAAATTTTGAGTGAAATGGGTGCTTTGGGAAGTTTCTGGGAATTAAAAACTCCTAAAATTGCTGTAGGCGTGACACTGAAACAAACTATACTGGGGACTAATTTCAAAGAGCAAATTACAGGCATAGCACCACGAACTAAATGGAATTTCGACAAGCGCTGTACATATTCGTGATCAGCGTTGAATTCTATGCAAAAAACTAAGTTCGGTGAGAATTGGCCCGTGTTTTACAGAATCGGTCAGTAGGGTTGGCTTGGCCAAAATAGGTCAGTTTTCAAGGTGTTTCATTTTAAAAAACAAGTTATATTAATTTCGTGGAAACGGATACAGATTTAGATTCTGGTGAAATTTCGGGAAATGGGTCACTTTGGTAAGTTTCTCTGGTAAAATAAAAAAAGCAAACGTGGTGGGCATGTCTGAAAACAGACTATTGAAAAGAGGGGATGAATCTCATAGAAACAGTTGGGGAATAACTTTTGGAACTAATTTGGTAGTGGGCAGCCGCCATACATATTCGTGATCAGAGTTGAAGATTCTGTGCAAGAAAAAGCAAGGGAAGTTTGGTAAAATTGGAGGAAGACAAAAGAAATATGGCCCAAACACTTTGGAAAGAGAGAAATCCGTTGTAATTAAGCCCATTTGAAGACGAACGCTTCAAAGGGTTATACCGCAATTAAGGGTACTTTTTACTTTTTGCTTCAGTGTTTTCTGATATTTGTCGCGAGAAATGCATTACCAAAGTGCAGTAACTTTGAGTTCTAATAATAGCAGGGTAATGTTTTTGGTGTCTTTGGGTTTTGGGGGCGGCCTCATTCGCATGACACCGGTTTTTAAAATCGGTCTGTAGGTTAACTTCAAGCCAATTAAGGTCAGTTTTTTCAGATGTTCATTTTTAAAAAGCAGTTACATGAAAGTTTCTAAATGAAACGGAGATCAATTAAGATTCCGTTAATTTTGGCAGGTGAAATGGGTCACTTTGGGGAAGTTTCTAGGAGTAAAAAGAGCAAAAATTGCATGGGCATGACACTGAAACAAACTATACTGAGGGGACTAATTTCAAAGTAACAATTGAGCATAACTTCTGAACTAAATGGAATTTCAACAAGCGCTGTACATATTCGTGATCAGCGTTGAAATCTGTGCAAAAAAAACTAAGTTTGGTGAGAATTGGCCCGTGTTTTAAAATCGGTCGGTAAGTTGGCTTTCAAGCCAAAATAGGTCGGTTTTTTCAAGGTGTTTCATTTTAAAAAACAAGTTATATTAATTTCGTGAAACGGATACCAGATTTAGATTCCTGGTGAAATTTCGAGGGAAATGGGTCACTTTGGTAAGTTTCTCGGGTGAAATAAAAAAAATAGTGGTGGGCATGTCTTTGAAACAGACTATTGAAAGAGGGGATGAATTTCAAAGAAACAGTTGGGCATAACTTTTGAATTAATTCGAATTTCGACAAGCTCTATACATATTCGTGATCAGCGTTGAATTCTGTGCAAGAAAAACTAAGTTCGGTGAGAATTGGCCGGTGTTTTAAAACCGGTCGGTAAGTTGGCTTTCAAGCCAAAATAGGTCGGTTTTTTCAAGGTGTTTCATTTTAAAAACAACTTATAGTAATTTCGTGAAACGAATACCAGATTTAGATTCCTGGTCAAATTTCGAGTGAAATGGGTCACTTTGGTAAGTTTCTCGGGTAAAATAAAAAAAATAGTGGTGGGCATTTCTTCGAAACAGACTATACAGAGGGGATGAATTTCATAGAAACAGTTGGGCATAACTTTTGAACTAATTGGTATTTTGACAAGCGCCATACATATTCGTGATCAGCGTTGAATTCTGTGCAAGAAAAAGGAAATTTGGTAAGAATTGGAGGAAGACAAAAAATGACCGAAACGCACGGAATAGAGAAATCCTTTGCAATTAAGCCCATTTGAAAGACGAACACTTCAAAAAGGATTATACCGCAATTAAAGTTTTTTTACTTTTTTTATCGGTGTTTTTCTGATATTTGTCATAGAAATGCATTACCAAAGTGCAATAACTCGAGTTCTAATAATCGCAGGGTAATGTTTTAAGTGTCTTTGGGTTTCGGGGCGGCCTCTCATTCGCATGACACCCGGTTTTTTAAAATCGGTCAGTAAGTTAACTTTCAAGCCAATTAGGTCGGTTTTTTCAAAGTGTTTCATTTTTAAAAAACAGTTACATGAGTTTCGTGAAACGGAGATCAGAATTAGATTCTGGTCAAATTTTTGAGTGAAATGGGTCACTTTGGGAAGTTTCTAGGGTAAAAAACAAAATTGCTGTGGGCATGACACTGAAACAAACTATACTGAGGGGACTAATTTCAAAGAAACAATTGAGCATAACTTCTGAACTAAATGGAATTTCAACAAGCGCTGTACATATTCGTGATCAGCGTTGAATTCTGTGCAAAAAAAACTAAGTTCGGTGAGAATTGGCCCGTGTTTTAAAATCGGTCGGTAAGTTGGCTTTTTAAGAAAATAGGTCGGTTTTTTCAAGGTGTTTCATTTTAAAAAACAAGTTATATTAATTTCGTGAAACGGATACCAGATTTAGATTCCTGGTGAAATTTCGAGGGAAATGGGTCACTTTGGTAAGTTTCTCTGGTAAAATAAAAAAAATAGTGGTGGGCATGTCTGAAACAGACTATTGAAAGAGGGGATGAATCTCATAGAAACAGTTGGGCATAACTTTTGAACTAATTGGAAATTCGACAAGCGCCATACATATTCGTGATCAGAGTTGAATTCTGTGCAAGAAAAACGAAGTTTGGTAAAAATTGGAGGGGAAAACAAAAATGACCCAACGCACGGAAAGAGAAATCCGTTGTAATTAAGCCCATTTGAAAGACGAACCAAAGAGGATTATACCGCAATTAAAATTTTTTTTCTTTTTATCGGTGTTTTCTGATATTTGTCTAGAAATGCATTACCAAAGTGCAATAACACGAGTTCTAATAAAAGAGGGTAATGTTTTTGGGGTCTTTGGGTTTTGGGGCGGCCTCTCATTGCATGACCGGTTTTAAAATCGGTCTGTAAAATTAACTTCAACCAATTAGGTCGGTTTTCAAAGTGTTTCATTTTTTAAAAACAGTTACATGAGTTTCGTGAAACGAGATCAAATTAGATTCCTGTCAAATTTTGAGTGAAATGGGTCACTTTGGGAAGTTTCTAGGGTAAAACAAAATTGCTGTGGGCATGACACTGAAACAAACTATACTAGGGGACTAATTTCAAAGAAACAATTGAAACATAACTTCTGAACTAAAAGGAATTTCAACAAGCGCTGTACATATTCGTGATCAGCGTTGAAATCTGTGCAAAAAAAACTAAGTTTGGTGAGAATTGGCCCGTTTTTTTAAAATCGGTCGGTAAGTTGGCTTTCAAGCCAAAATAAAGGGCAGTTTTCAAGGTGTTTCATTTTAAAAAAAAAGTTATATTAATTTCGTGAAACGGATACCAGATTTAGATTCCTGGTGAAATTTCGAGGGAAATGGGTCACTTTGGTAAGTTTCTCGGGTAAAATAAAAAAAATAGTGGTGGGCATGTCTGAAACAGACTATTGAAAGAGGGATGAATTTCATAGAAACAGTTGGGCATAACTTTTTGAACTAATTGGTAATTCGACAAGCGCCATACATATTCGTGATCAGCGTTGAATTCTGTGCAAGAAACACTTAAGTTCGGTGAGAATTGGCCGGTGTTTTAAAACCGGTCGGTAAGTTGGCTTTCAAAGAAGCCAAAAATAGGTCAGTTTTTCAAGGTGTTTCATTTTAAAACAAGTTATAGTAATTTCGTGAAACGAATACCAGATTTAGATTCCTGGTCAAAATTTCGAGTGAAATGGGTCACTTTTGAGTAAGTTTTCTCCGGGTAAAATAAAAAAATAATGGTGGGCATTTCTTTTGGAAACAGACTATACAGAGGATGAATTTCATAGAAACAGTTGGGCATAACTTTTGAACTAATTGGTATTTTTGACGGCGCCATACGTATTCGTGATCAGCGTTGGGTGTCTGTGTGCAAGAAAAGGAGATTTGGTAGAATTGGAGGAGACAAAATTACCGAAACGCGCACGGAAAGAGAAATCTGGTGCAATTAAGCCCATTTGAAGGCAAAAGCTTCAAAAGGATTATACCATAATTAAAGGAATTTTTACTTTTTATCGGTGTTTTTCTGATATTTGTCATAGAAATGCATTACCCTAAGTGCAAATAGCACAAGTTCTAATAATCGCAGGAGTAATGTTTTTAAGTGTCTTGGGTTTGGGGCGGCCTCTCATTCGAATGACACCTGGTTTTAAAATCGGTCACTAAGTTAACTTTCAAGCCAATTAAGGAGTCCGGTTTCAAAGTGTTTTATTTTTAAAAACTTTTATGAGTTTCGTAAAGTGGAGATCAGAATTAGATTCCTGGTCAAATTTTTGAGTGAAATGGGTCACTGGGAAGTTTCACAAGTACTTTCTACAAAATTACTTTGGGCATGACTCTGAAACAAACTATACAGAGGGGACGAATTTCAAAAGAAACAATTTGTTTCATAACACGAGCTAGTGGAATTTCGACAAAAGCGCAGTACATATTCGTGATCAGCGTTGGTGCAATGCAAAAGAAAAAACTAAGTTCGGTGAATTGGCCGGTGTTTTAAAATCGATCGGTAGAAGTTGGCTTTCAGAAAGCCAAAGGCAGGTCAGTTTTCAAGGTGTTCATTTATAGTAATTTCGTGAAACGGATACCAGATTTAGATTCTGAAGTCCAAATTTCAGTGAAATGGGTCACTTTGGTAAGTTTCTCCCGAGGTAAAATAAAAAAATAGTGGTGGGCATGTCTTTGAAACAGACTATACAGAGGGGATGAATTTCATAGAAACAGTTGGGCATAACTTTTGAACTAATTGGTATTTTGACAAGCGCCATACATATTCGTGATCAGCGTTCAATTCTGTGTGCAAGAAAAAACAGAGAATTTGGTAGAGTGGAGGAAGACAAAAAATGACCGAAACGCACGGAAAAGAGAAATCTGTTGCAATTAAGCCCATTTGAAAGACGAACGCTTCAAAAAGGATTATACCGCAATTAAAATATTTTACTTTTTTTATCGGTGTTTTTCTGATATTTGTCATAGAAATGCATTACCAAAGTGCAATAACTCGAGTTCTAATAATCGCAGGGTAATGTTTTAAGTGTCTTTGGGTTTCGGGGCGGCCTCTTATTCGCATGACACCCGGTGTTTTAAAATCGGTCACTAAGTTAACTTTCAAGCCAATTAGGTCGGTTTTTCAAAGTGTTTCATTTTTAAAAAACTTTTACATGAGTTTCGGGAAATGGAGATCAGAATTATATTCCTGGTCAAATTTTGAGTGAAATGGGTCACTTTGGAAAGTTTCTAGGGTAAAAAAAACAAAATTGCTTTGGGCATGACTCTGAAACAAACTATACAGAGGGACGGATTTCAAAGGAAACAATTGTTCATAACTACGAACTAGTGCATAGATTTCGACAAGCGCAGTACATATTCGTGATCAGCGTTGAATTCTGTGGAAGAAAAACTAATTTCGGTGAGAATTGGCCGGTGTTTTAAAATCGGTCGGTAAGTTGGCTTTCAAGCCAAATAGGTTGGTTTTTTCAAGAAGGTGTTTCATTTTAAAAAAAAGTTATAGTAATTTCGTGAAACGGAGACCAGATTAAGATTCCTGGTCGAATTTCGATTGAAATGGGTCACTTTGGTAAGTTTCTCAGGTAAAATAAAAAAAAAATAGTGCTGGGCATGTCTTTGAAGCTGACTATTGAAAGAGGGGATGAATTTCAAAGAAACAGTTGGGCATAACTTTTGAACTAATTGGTAATTCGACAAGCGCCATACATATTCGTGATCAGAGTTGAATTCTGTGCAAGAAAAATGAAGTTTGGTAAGAATTGGAGGAAGACAAAAAATGACCCAAACGCACGGAAAAGAAAAATCCGTTGCAATTAAGCCCATTTGAAAGACGAACGCTTCAAAAAGGATTATACCGCAATTAAAATTTTTTTACTTTTTTTATCGGTGTTTTTCTGATATTTGTCATAGAAATGCATTACCTAAGTGCAATAACTCGAGTTCTAATAATCGCAGGGTAATGTTTTAAGTGTCTTTGGGTTTGGGGGCGGCCTCTCATTCGAATGACACCTGGTTTTTTAAAATCGGTCAGTAAGTTAACTTTCAAGCCAATTAGGTCGGTTTTTCAAAGTGTTTCATTTTTAAAAAACTTTTACATGAGTTTCGTGAAATGGAGATCAGAATTAGATTCCTGGTCAAATTTTGAGTGAAATGGGTCACTTTGGGAAGTTTCTAGGGTAAAAAAAACAAAATTGCTTTGGGCATGACTCTGAAACAAACTATACAGAGGGGACGAATTTCAAAGAAACAATTGTTCATAACTTCTGAACTAATTGGAATTTCGACAAGCGCAGTACATATTCGTGATCAGCGTTGAATTCTGTGCAAGAAAAACTAAGTTCGGTGAGAATTGGCCGGTGTTTTAAAATCGGTCGGTAAGTTGGCTTTCAAGCCAAAATAGGTCGGTTTTTTCAAGGTGTTTCATTTTAAAAACAAGTTATAGTAATTTCGTGAAACGGATACCAGATTTAGATTCCTGGTCAAATTTCGAGTGAAATGGGTCACTTTGGTAAGTTTCTCGGGTAAAATAAAAAAAATAGTGGTGGGCATGTCTTTGAAACAGACTATACAGAGGGGATGAATTTCAAAGAAACAGTTGGGCATAACTTTTGAACTAATTGGTATTTTGACAAGCGCCATACATATTCGTGATCAGCGGTGAATTCTGTGCAAGAAAAAGTAAGTTCGGTGGAAATTGGCCGGTGTTTTAAAATCGGTCGGTAAGTTGGCTTTAAAGCCAAATCGGTCGGTTTTTTCAAGAAGTTGTTTCATTTTAAAAAAAAAGTTATAGTAATTTCGTGAAACGGAGACCAGATTTAGATTCCTGGTCGAATTTCGAGTGAAATGAGTCACTTTGGGAAGTTTCTCGGGTAAAATAAAAAAAATAGTGGTGGGCATGTCTGAAACAGACTATTGAAAGAGGGGATGAATTTCATAGAAACAGTTGGGCATAACTTTTGAACTAATTGGTAATTCGACAAGCGCCATACATATTCGTGATCAGAGTTGAATTCTGTGCAAGAAAAACGAAGTTTGGTAAAATTGAGGAAGACAAAAATGACCAAACACGGAAAAGAAACTTGCAAGTAAGCCCATTTGAAAGACGAACGCTTCAAAGAGGATTATACCGCAATTAAAATTTTTTTACTTTTTTTATCGGTGTTTTCTGATATTTGTCATAGAAATGCATTACCAAAGTGCAGTAACACGAGTTCTAATAATAGCAGGGTAATGTTTTTAGTGTCTTTGGGTTTGGGGGTGGCCGCTCATTCGAATGAGTTCCGGTTTTTTAAAATCGGTCTGTAAGTTAACTTTCAAGCCAATTAGGTCGGTTTTTTCAAAGTGTTTCATTTTTAAAAAACAGTTTTATGAGTTTCGTGAAACGGAGATCAGAATTAGATTCCTGGTCAAATTTTGAGTGAAATGGGTCACTTTGGGAAGTTTCTAGGGTAAAAAAAACAAAATTGCTGTGGGCATGGCACTGAAACAAACTATACTGAGGGGACTAATTTCAAAGAAACAATTGAGCATAACTTCTGAACTAAATGGAATTTCAACAAGCGCTGTACATATTCGTGATCAGCGTTGAATTCTGTGCAAAAAAAACTAAGTTCGGTGAGAATTGGCCCGTGTTTTAAAATCGGTCGGTAAGTTGGCTTTCAAGCCAAAATAGGTCGGTTTTTTCAAGGTGTTTCATTTTAAAAACAAGTTATAGTAATTTCGTGAAACGGATACCGGATTTAGATTCCTGGTCAAATTTCGAGTGAAATGGGTCACTTTGGTAAGTTTCTCGGTCAAAATAAAAAAAAATAGTGGTGGGCATGTCTTTGAAACAGACTATACAGAGGAGATGAATTTTAAAGAAACAGTTGGGCATAACTTTTGAACTAATTGGAATTTCGACAAGCACCATACATATTCGTGATCAGCGTTGAATTCTGTGCAAAAAACTAAGTTCGGTGAGAATTATGCCCGTGTTTTAAAATCGGTCGGTAAGTTGGCTTTCAAGCCAAATAGGTCGGTTTTTTCAAGGTGTTTCATTTTAAAAACAAAATATAGTAACTTCGTGAAACGGATACCAGATTTAGATTCCTGGTCAAATTTCGAGGGAAATGGGTCACTTTGGTAAGTTTCTCGGGTAAAATAAAAATAGTGGTGGGCATGTCTTTGAAACAGACTATTGAAAGAGGGGATGAATTTCAAAGAAACAGTTGGGCATAACTTTTGAACTAAATGGAATTTCGACAAGCGCAGTACATATTCGTGATCAGCGTTGAATTCTGTGGAAGAAAAACTAAGTTCGGTGAGAATTGGCGGGTGTTTTAAAATCGGTCGGTAAGTTGGCTTTCAAGCCAAATAGGTCGGTTTCTTCAAGAAGTTGTTTCATTTTAAAAAGAAGGTTATAGAGTAATTTCGTGAAACGGAGACCAGATTTAGATTCCTGGTCAAACTTCGAGTGAAATGGGTCACTTTGGTAAGTTTCTCGGGTAAAATACAAAAAATCGTGGTGGGCATGTCTTTGAAACAAAGACTATTGAAAGAGGGGATGAATTTCAAAGAAACAGTTGGGCATAACTTTTGAACTAATTGGAATTTCGACAAGCGCCATACATATTCGTCATCAGCGTTGAATTCTGTGCAAGAAAAACTAAGTTCGGTGAGAATGCACTGGTGTTTTAAAATTGATCGGTAAGTTGGCTTTCAAGCCAAATAGGTCGGTTTTTTCAAGGTGTTTCATTTTAAAAACAAAATATAGTAACTTCGTGAAACGGATACCAGATTTAGATTCCTGGTCAAATTTCGAGGGAAATGGGTCACTTTGGTAAGTTTCTAGGGTAAAATAAAAAAATAGTGGTGGGCATGTCTTTGAAACAGACTATTGAAAGAGGGGATGAATTTCAAAGAAACAGTTGCTCATAACTTTTGAACTAATTGGAATTTCGACAAGCGCAGTACATATTCGTGATCAGCGTTGAATTCTGTGCAAGAAAAACGAAATTTGGTAAGAATTGGAGGAAGACAAAAAATGACCCAAACGCACGGAAAAGAGAAATCCGTTGCAATTAAGCCCATTTGAAAGACGAACGCTTTAAAAAGGATTATACCGCAATTAAAATTTTTTACTTTTTTTATCGGTGTTTTTCTGATATTTGTCATAGAAATGCATTACCAAAGTGCAATAACTCGAGTTCTAATACTCGCAGTGTAATGTTTTAAGTGTCTTTGGGTTTAGGGGCGGCCTCTCATTCGAATGAAAACCGGTTTTTTAAAATCGGTCAGTAAGTTAACTTTCAAGCCAATTAGGTCGGTTTCTTCAAAGTGTTTCATTTTTAAAAAACAGTTACATGAGTTTCGTGAAACGGAGATCAAATTGTTCCCGGTCCCAAATTTTTTAGTGAAATGGGTCACTTTTTTGGGAAATTTCAGGGTAAAAAAAAAAAAATTGTTGGGCATGACACTGAAACAAACTAGAGGGGGCTAATTTCAAAAAAATTGGGCATAACTTCCCAAATAAATGAAATTTCGACAAGCGCCTACATATTCGTGATCAGCGTTGAATTTTTGTGAAAAAAATTAATTCGGTGAGTTTGGCCCCCGTTTTTTAAAAACGGTGGGGAGTTTGGGTTTCAAGCCAAATAGTCATTTTCAAAGGGGTTTCATTTTAAAAAAAATATAGTAATTCTGAAAGGAAACCGATTTAATTCCGTAATTTGGGAAATGGGTCCCTTTTAAGTTTTTAGGGGAAAATAAAAAAAAATAGTGGTGGGGATGTCTTTGAAACAGACTATTGAAAGAGGGGAATTTCAAAGAAACATTGGGCATAACTTTTGAACTAATGGGAATTTTGACAAGCCCATACATATTCGTGATCAGCGTTGAATTCTTAAGAAAAAATAAAATTGGGGAGGGGGGGCTGTTTTAAAATCGGTGGGGAGTTGGCCAAGCCAAATGGTCAATTTTCAAAAAGGGGTTTTTATTTTAAAAAGTATAGTAATTTCTGAAAGGGGCCGTTTAATTCCGGTCGAATTTTTGAGTGAAATGGGTCACTTTTAAGTTCTCGGGGAAAATAAAAAAAAATTTTTTGGTGGGGATGTCTTTGAAACGACTATTGAAAAAAGGGGGTGAATTTCAAAAGAAACATTTGGGGGAAACGAACTAATTTTTAAATTTCGACAAGCCATACATATTCGTGATCGCGTTGGGTTTTTGAAAAAAAACTAAGTTGGTAAATTGGGAAAATCGGCGGAAGTTTGGGTTTTAACCCCAAAAGTCAGTTTTTTAAAAAGGTGTTTCATTTTAAAAAAAGTTTTAAAAATTTCGTAAACGAAAGTTTAAAATTTTTGTTCAATTTCAGTGAAATGGGGCATTTTGATAAGTTTCGGGTAAAAAAAAAAAAATAGTGGTGGGCATGTCTTTGAAACTGTATTGAAAGGGGATGAATTTAAAAAGAAACATTTGGGCATAACTTTTGAACTAGGGGAATTTCGACAACCCAATACATATTCTTTGATCAGCGTTGAATTCTGTGCAAGAAAAACTAAGTTTGGGGGAATTGGGGGAAGAAAAAAAAAAAAACTTAAACGCACGGAAAAAAAGAAAAATGTTAATTTAAACCCCATTTAAAAAGACGAACGACTCAAGAAGGATTCCCCTTTAAAATTTTTTTTATTTTTTTTATCGGTTTTTTTTCGTATTTGTCATAGAAATGCTTCAAAGTGCAATTACTCGAGTTCCAATAACCCGGGGGGTTGTTTTTAGTGTCTTTGGGTTTGGGGGCGGCCTCTCATTCGAATGACCCCCGGTTTTGAAAATCGGTCTGTAGTTAACTTTCAAGCCAATTGGTCGGTTTTAAAAAGTGTTTCATTTTAAAACAGTTCAGGGTTTTCGTGAAACGGATATAAATTGAATTCCTGGTCAAATTTTGAGTTAAATGGGTCATTTTGGGGGAAGTTTCTAGGGTAAATTCTGTGGGCATGACACAAACAAACTATACAGGGGACAATTTCAAAGACAAAATTGGGCATAACTTCTGACCTAATTGGAATTTGGACAGGGGAAAATTTTTTCTATCAGCGTTGGTTTTGTGGAAGAAAAACCTAAGATCGGTATATTGGCCTGTGATTTAAAATCCGTCGGGAAGTTGTCTTTCAAGCCAAATAGGTCGGTTTCTTCAAAAATTGTTTCATTTTAAAAAAAAGGTTATAGGTAATTTCGTGAAACGGAGACCAATTTAGATTCTGGTCAAATTTCGGTGAAATGGGTCACTTTGGTAACTCAGGTAAAATAAAAAAAAGTGCTGGGCATGTCTTTAAGCTGACTATTTAAAAAAGGGGGTGAATTTCAAAGAAACAGTTGGGCATAACTTTTGAACTTGGTAAATTTGACAAGGGCCCTACATATTCGTCAAGTTGAATTCTTAAAAAAAAAGAAATTTGGGAGAATTGGGGGAAAACAAAAATACCCAAACGCACGGAAAGAAAAAACCCTTGCAATTAAACCCATTTGGGAAAAACGAACGCTTCAAAAAAATTATACCGCAATTAAAATTTTTTTTCTTTTTTATCGGGGTTTTTTTGATATTTGTCATAGAAATGCATTACCTAAATGCAATAACTCAGTTCTAATAATCCGGGGTAATTTTTAAGTGTCTTTGGGTTTGGGGGGGCTCATTTGAATGACCCTGGTTTTTTAAAAACGGTCAGTAATTTAAATTTCAAGCCAATTAGGTCGGTTTTCAAATGTTTCATTTTAAAAAAATTACCTGAGTTTTGGAAATGGAGATCAAATTAATTCCTGGTCAAATTTTGAGTGAAATGGGTCACTTTGGAAGTTTCTAGGGTAAAAAAACAAAAATTTCTTTTGGGGATGACTCTGAAACAAACTATACAGAGGGAGAATTTCAAAGAAAAAAAATTTTTCGCAACTTCTGAACTAATTGGAATTTTGACAAGCGCATACATATTCGGTCAGCGTTGAATTCTGTGGAAGAAAAACTAATTTTGGTGAGAATTGGCCGGGGTTTTAAAAACGGTCGGTAAAAATTTTTCAAGCCAAATAGGTCTTTTTTAAAAAGGTGTTTCATTTTAAAAAAATTATAGTAATTTCTGAAACGGAACCAATTAAGGAAAAA
>BMAV01014916.1:0-18137 GCA_019973955.1 Trichonephila inaurata madagascariensis
TATTATTACAAGAAAATTTTTAAAAAATGGTTTTTAGCAAAAAATGAAGGAAGAATGGAAAATTTTCAAAACATTCTCCTCTTATTGAAAATGCTTCTGTAATAATAATATTTCGCCTTTGTACAGCTAAGACTTTGTTTGTACTAGACTTTTTGAAATGTATTATTTAGAAAGGCAGTTATTCATATTTTATTACGTTAAAATAAAGAAATTTCAAAAAACAACAACATTGGTTATCACTTTAATTAACCTACTCTATGAAAATGATACGAATTTTTCTAAAATCCTAGTTCAGGCCATGGAAAGAAGTTTCATCTGCATATGATCAAAACACAACTATTATTATTATAGAGAATAATGTTTTGAAAACATGCCATTATTTTTTCAATTTTTTGTTAACAAATTGCCTTTAATGAATTTTTTCTTATAATTATATACTTGAGAATTTTATGTGTATATTCTAATTCAGGTAACACTAAATATCGACAAATTTATTCATTTATACATAATTTCAAAATCATGGTTGCGAACATAGCCGGATGCCTTAAAATGACGTTAGTTTGAGTGATTCGATGTAAAATATAATTAACTGTATCTCTTAGCAGTTTGATAACAAATTTTAAATTCTGAGCTACATAAGGAAATATATCATTATTATAGAAGCATTTTTCGTTAAGAAGTTTTAGAAAAAATGTCCTTCTTTCTTCATTTTTTGCCAAAAAATTGCCTTTAAAATTTTTTCTCGTAATTATATTCTTAAAACTATTTTATATGTATATTCTAATTCAACTAACCCTAAGTAGCAGAATATTTTCTGCTTATACGCTTTTGCAAAAGTATGGTTCCGAACGGTGTCTTAAAATACTTTTTCCTTTAAATTATGTTTTGATGCTTGATTTTAATTTTGAATAGTATATTCCGAATGTTGTTATATATATAAAAAGCGTCTTTTAAAAACATTTATTTCACATGTATTTTTAAATATATTTGCATTTCCTTCATCCTTTTTAACCCTTTCGTTAGCCTTGGGAAATTATTTCTCATCTACATGATCTTACAAAATACACCTGTGGGAAGCACAAAACCCATTATAATATATTGGCCTTTTTATTATAACGATGGGAAGACTAATTCCTGCGTCAGTTTTGTGCTGCTGCACATAATCCAGAGATTATGACATCTGTAAGTTGGACAAAATAGATGATACTAATAAAGAAGTACTTTGTCTAAAAGCTGTTGCTGTATATAACGATGTCATAGGAAGGGTTGATGGCTTCGATCATGATACCAAATAAGAAGATGTGTAAAATGGTGGCATCGTATTTTTTATTTTCTTATTGATCTTGCTATTATAAATAGTTTCCTACTGTGGAAAGTGAACAAAAGAAACAAAAGTTTAGATCAGCTAACATTCCGTATAGCATTAGATCGTTAGCTAATAGTTGGATATTCTTCAAGAGAACGAAAAGGACGTCTTACTAGCTTCTGGGGCAAAGAAAATGTTTTGAATGGTGGCCAGCCAGGGGTGGAAAATCATATATATATATGCCAAAGATAATTTCCAACTGTAGACGATATAAAAAATGCCGCAGTAAGGAACAAGAAAAGGGGGCCCACTAAATGCGGGCAGAATGTGTTGTTTCCTTGTGCTCTGCAACATCTTTTCAAGGCAAATGATCACCATTTTGTTTTAATTTTTTTGTTGTTTTGTTCCCCATCCCCGAGATCAGCAGAGCAGATCAGGTCCATGAGTCCATTCACCCCGAAAGTCCAAAACCAATAGGGGTCTTGAACCAAGTCCTGCCTGGTAAGCCCCAAACAAGATAAAATTTGGGCCCGGGGGGGCCTGAACAGAAGAACACTTAGGGCAAATTTCGAAATGTTTAAGCCATCGACAAAAGTCAATGATATTAGATGACCATTGGGAAACGAGTAAGCGCTGTTTGATTTAGGACGTCTTCAATTGATTTTTAAAAAAATCAATTCACCCAAAACACCTACCCATAAAAAACAGATGTTGGATGACAGGAGGGGGCCCAAAAGGGTCATTGTTTGTTGACGGGCCCTGGGAAAAGTAAGACATCTGGTCGGGAATATACAATGCCCAAAAGGAATGCAGATGTGATAGGTTTTCCCCTTTTTGGAAAATTTTTAATGAAGACGATGCATTGGGGTGGGGCTGTAAGCCCAGGTGTAAAGATGAATAGAGGGGAAGTTATGGCCCCCTTTGGATTCCAAAAGGGATGGTGAATGTTTTCTGTTTTCCGCGAAATTGGGGGAACGCAGGTGGCCCGGGTCAGACCTTTTTTTTTGACCTGCCAATGGGGAAAAGACGGGGGCAGCCCCTTTTTTTTTGCCCTGCCAATGGGGGGAGAACGAGGGGGCGCGGGTGGACCCCCCCCTGGTTTTTAAAAAGGGGAAAGGGGGTTTTGGGAGGAAAAAAAAAAAGACGATGGGAGAGAGAAGAAAAACCCGGAAGCGATTTTGGAGGGGAGGGGGGGATTTGGAGAAATTTAAGGGGAAAACCCGGGGGCCCCGGAAAACTATGGACTGACTTCAGTGAAAAAGACTGCCCCTTTCCGGGCTTTGGCCTATTTAATGAATATTTTTTGGAATCAAAAAATATAGTTAAAAAAAGTAAAAATATGGCTGTAACAAATTTTTTTGGGGACGAATGACTGACGACTTTACGGCTATATATATATATAAAAATTGGTGGAAACGGTTTTGGGCCCGGCATTTAAGTGAATAGATGCCCGAACCTAGTTTTATAAAAAAGAGTGAAAAACGGCCAGCCGGGGTGGGGAAATGTGTGTGATAAATTTTTTAAGCCCGCCTAATTTTGGGGCGCCGACTTGAGAGGTTTTTTTGGCCCATGAGATTTTTTCCCCGGGAGCCCCCAGCTGTGGGGAAAAAGGGGCCGGATGAAGTGTCTCCTGTTCCTGCCTGATGAATCAACGAGGATTTAAGGGGAAACCCCGGTGTGCCCGTGTGTTTTGAGGGACGTTTTCAAGAGTTCCCAGTTTAAGGTCAGAGTTCCTTCGTTTGTGAGGAGTGCGGTTTTTTTTTAAAGGGTGATTTGTGTTTTAAAAGATTTCCCTTTGGGGCCTATTTCCGTCTAAAAATTTTTTAAAAAGGGTGAGTTTTTTCTTTGAGATTATTTTCGGACAGCAACTGGTATTTTTTTTTGTATGAAAAATGTTGAGAAAAGGGAATAAAAAAAAGACTAGGTAAATTTAGAAAAACAAAAAGAGACTAGAAAGTTTTTTTAAGTTTTGTAGGGAAGTTTAAAAAAAAGTTAATTGGTATTTTTGTTTTGAGTTGTGAAAATTAGTATATAGTAGTTATCCCTTGGTGTTGGAAAATTGAATTGTGTAAAAAAATTGTTGGGGCCTTAGATTTGTGAAATTTAGTATACAGTAGTTATACAAAGTGGTTTTAATTACAATATTGTTGGATATTGTTGGGGTTTTTTAGATTTGTGAAATTTAGTTTTTGGTAGTTATACTAGTTGTGTAGGTTATTGGGGTTTTTTAGAGTTCGCACATTTGTAAAATATAGTTAAACTGGGTTAGTGTATTGTTAGTTTACCCTTGAGTCTGTGAAAAAATTTTTTTGAAAATTTATTAAGTTTAGATTTGGTTTTGTTTTATTATGCATCTTTGGCGTTTCTGTTAAGAGAAAAAAAAAAGACGTAATGTTAGAAGTTGCGAAAAAATTTTGGGGGGTAGAAGTTGATACCTTTTTAACTAGGAGGGGGAAAATTAATAAAAATTTTGTCAAACTAAATACTATACTGATAAAACACCCTTAAATATTTGTTAGAGGGTATTTTTGGGAAGGGAAGAAAGCAAAAAAGGGGAAATTAAAGGAACGGGGAAAAAAGGAACGTGAAGAACTTGAAAAACGAAAATTAAAGGGAACGTGAAGAACGTGTACAACTTTTGAAATTAAGGAAGGGAAAAAACCAAAGGGCGGAAATTAAGGAATTGGAGGAGCGTAGACAAAGCTGGGGAATTTTGGGTTAAAAAGACAAGACCCTAACCCCGGGGAAATAAGTTAAACGAAAATGAATTGAATTTTCAGGAATAGGACTAACAATCCCCAAAATGTTTATTGTGTGTCGGGAAAACGTACCGCAGAAGTTGGGTAAACCCGGGTTTAAAAAATTGTGGGCCCTTTTAATTAATTTTGGTAGTTAATAAAAGCGTAAAGAACCTATGTCTGGTGATTTCGAAAAAGGGGAATTGTTCCCCCCGTGAGAAGGACGAACGTTTTCCCCCCTTTTGAAGTAAGAGGGGTAGGAACAGAAAAAGGGTAGTAAATTTATGGTTGAAAAAAAGGGAAAAAAACAATTTTTGGATAGAATTGGGCATTGTGTAAAAGGGAAATGGAGCCTTTTTTCAGGTGAAAGTGAAAACAATCACTTTGTGTCAAAGCGGGTAATAAATTCTAATGAAATAGGGGCTGATTCTTTAGAATTGATAGAAGAAAGGGGGTAGTGAACCCCGAAATTTTTTAGTTGTGATAGGGGAAAGCGGAAAAGGGGATACCAGTATGACGTTAATGGGTGGTGGCAGCAGTTAACAGTGAATCATGGGAAAGGTTTTTGGGAAACATAAATCTAAAAATAGCAGGGCAGTTAAATAAAGGAAAAAAAAACACGTGTAAAGCGATGTGTGGGGAGGGGTTTGGGGAAGTGGGGTTAACGATGCGTTTGCCTCTCTCAAAAACCAAAAAAAAGTTTGATAGGAAAAAAGGTTTTGAGACGGGTAATAGGCTTAGCTTTTTGTACAAAATTTAAGTTCGAGATAGATTTACCAAAAAAAGATCGCAGTATCATTTATCGTCTCCCAAATTTTAAAAAAACTGTACCGTAAAAAAAGCCGGGTTTTGGGAAATTTGGTTAGGAAAAAAACTCGAAGGGGAAAAGGGGAAAAATTCCCAAATTCTCTATTCGGTAAAGCTATTTATGGGTTTTAACCAGGGGGGTTTTTGGGAAAGTCAACTGTATTTTTTAAAATTTCCGCCTGATCGAAGTAACTATTTAAGAATGATTAACACTAAAAAAGAAAAAAAGGTTTCTTTCATTTTCCTGGGTGATTTTTTTAAAGGGGAAGGATAGTAGTTTAAATACGGGAAAGCCGTTCAAAAAATTTAAAAATTTTGTACATCCCAGATGTTAATTAATTCCCCTACGAGAAATAAAAGATCTTTCGGTTTTGATTTAAAAGGGGTGGGGCAGTCGAACCGTTTTCTCTGCCCGTTTTTTTGGTTAGGAAGAGTGAGCCGGTACCCTTTTCCACGTATTAAATGTAATAAGTTTAGGGAAATTTTAACCCGGTGACCCAGCCGAAATTTATCTTTTTTTTAAAAATGGAAGGTTTTTTTAGAAAAGAATAGTTAAACGGGGGGGTCACTGTTTCTGGGTTTGTGGAAGTGGTATTTTTTGTCGTTTTTTCTCATGATGAGTTATCCGAAGTATGCCGCATGTGTTATGCCATTTGGGCATTATTAAAAATGAGGTTTTAAGTTTGTATGCGCTTATTCTTTTGGGGTGAATTTAACGACACAGGTTATGGGTGGCAGAGCAGAATGATGATCACGAATGGTCGATATAAATTCTGGGTGCAGATTTGGAAAAAAACGTGTAAAAACAAACTTGTATTAAAATGGTTATAGGATTGGGTTTAAATCAGATCGAAAAGGAAAAAATTAAAAGCCCTCGGAAAATTTGTTCCATGCCCTAATAGACTTAGTAAATTCATTTTCATGAGCTAATGAAGTATTTAATTATATTCCCAATTAAAAATGTCTAAAAATTTTTCCCCAATTTCTAACGTAATGGAAGACAATACCCTGAATTTTGAATAACCTTCCAATAATGGTTGTGAGAATGCCTACCAAAACCAAAAAAATTTTAAATTAATTTAAAAATCTTGTTTTTTAAAATTTTTAAATTTAAAAAAAAAGTGGTAATTTTGTTTTTTAAAAACTTGGGGGGTTTTTAAAGGGGTTTATTTTGTTTTTGTTAATATCGTTGGAATAAGTAGATGGGAATAAGCAATTTTTTTATTAGTGCTAGGTGTGAATTAAATTTTGTAGGAGTATGAGGGGGGAAAAAAAAGGTAGATTGTTTTTAAAAATCTTTGTTCTCAAAAAGGGGAAATACCAAAATTTCCAAAATTTAAATTTTGGGAAATTTTTGGGAAATTTTAAAATTTTAAAATTTTTTAATTTTTAAACCCCCAAAAAATTTTGGCACAAAAGGAAAAAAACCAAAGGAAAAGGGGGTTTAAGTTTTTTTGGGAAAAATAATATTTTAAAAATTTTGGATTTATTTATTTTACTTTTGATTTATTTATTACTTGGGTTGTTTTCCCGGTCGGGCCCCATTGGGGTAAGACAAAACCCTTTTGGTGTGAAATATTAAGAACTGAACTAGCCTGAGGCCAGAGCAGTCCAGTGAAATGGACCTTTTTTAGGGAAGGGAAAAGTTGTGACGTTTTAAATTTATGGAACCCACCCCGTCAATTCATTTTGAAACACCCCCTCCATCCATCACCAAACCGTGTTGGGTGACAGGCAGGTGGCCAATGGGGTCATTGTTTGTTGACTGGGCCCGGACAAGTGCAGACATCTGGTCTGAAATATACAAAGTCTAAGGGAAAGCAGATGTCGATAGGCATTTTTATGAAAGTTTTTAATGAAGACGATGCATTAGGGAGTGGGGCCGTGAAGCCCAGGTGTGAAAATGAATAGATGTGAGTTTGGCGCCCTTTGGGTTTAGAAGGGTGGTGAATGTGTTCGTGTTTTGCGAAATTGAGGGACGCAGGTGGCCCGGGGCAGACCTTTTCACCTGCCAATGAGGAAGACGAGGGGAGACCCCCTTTTTTTACCTGCCAATAGGGAGAACGAGGGGGGCGGGTGGACCCGCCCCGGTGTTTTAAAAGGGGGGAATTTGGACGGAAGAAAAAAAAAAGACGATCGGGCGGGAAAAAAACCTGGGAAAGGGCTTTGGGGCGGAGCGGGGGGCTTGGAGAGATAGAGCCATGGGAAACTGGGGCCCGGAAAAACCATGGACCGACTTCAGTGAAAAAAAACGTCCGCCCGGCTTTTTTCCCATTTAATAAAATTTTTTAAAAACTAATAAATACTAGTTAAAAAAAGTAAAATATTTGCAACAAATTTTTTTTGGGTACGAATGACTGACGGCGTTACAATCTTCCACTGCTGCCCCGGATAAAGGGGCCGCGAGGGTATTTTTCTCCCAACCATGGGTCCCGGGGGGATTTTATCCCAAAAGACCTTATCTTTGATTTATACTTTGAAAATAGTTCCCCAAAAAAGTAAAAGGGCGGCAGGCGTTGTAGTTTCACCAGCACCAGCCCTGGCTAAGTTGTCCGCAATTTCGTTCCCAGTAATGTTGACATGAGACGGGATCCTGACGAGAAATTCTTTATGACGGTGAGTGGTTCCTTGAGAAGCATTCTTCCCACCCCTAGAATTTAAATGTAAACATAAAATTTGGCAAAATAAAATATCTTTTTTTAAATGCTATTGTTTAATTGTTAAAAAAACATAAAAAACTACGAGAAATTCAAAAGAGAAATAAATGGTCCACGAAAGAGTAAAATATAATAATAGATATGGCTTTATTTTTAAATGTATCCCAATAGTTATTTTACTTAAATCAGGTAATTATATTTTGAAATTAATAAAATTTATAATAAATAATTTTATAAATAAATTAATTTTTTAAAATTAATATTATTTATAGCAACGTTTTGTGATCGAATGTTACTCAAAATTTTTCTCCATTGAAAAGAGAAAGAAATGATAGTAACCTATCTTTTGAAGGACGGTAGAGTTGTTACAGAAATTACGAGTATTAAGAGTTGATTTCCTTTTTGAGATTCAACGAACTAATTTGAATTTTCTCATGAATAATATTTTATTCTTAACAACATGACTCGCATAATTTCGATTTACTTTCCTAAAAACTCTGTATTTTTAACAGAACAATTTAAATATTGGAGAAAGCCAATGCATATAAATCGTTTGTGTTTCTACCTTTTACAAATACTATGTAATTAGGAACATAGAAACGAATTGTTTCTAAAATATGAACATTCATTGACTTTATACTTCATCTGAAGTTGCATAAATATTAGAAAACAAATATTTTATTTCATATTTATTGAATTTAGAGTGTCATTTAATTTTTGTTAATTATATACAGATAATTCATTTTACTAAAATTAATGTTTTTATATTTTAGAGATTATCAATATACCATTGGATGAATCAGTTAACAAAGATTGTTTTATTTATAGTGATTGATTAATTTACTACAGATAATTTTATTTTTTATTTTTTTCATGATGAATATAATTTCTTGTTTTTCAAATTGGAAGGGTAAAATGTATTTTCTGTAATTTAAAGGTTTTCAACTGGGAATCAAAAATTTTTATTCTTACGTGTTATATTTTATAAGCCAGCACATTTGCTTTACCACATCTGCTAAGAAGATTACCATTTTAATACATCTTGGTATGTATAATTGAATGCACGATTTTCTTTCGAAAAATAAATTAATGAATAAATTATATATTCCTTGCTTTTTAAGAATTAGAGATCTCTTGATTCTTTACTCAGCACAAAAAAATTATTTTGTTGAATTCTGTTCTTCAGAAAACACTTAAAGATATCCGACTACGTTCGGAACTGTGATTTTGCAAAAGCGTATAAATGGATAATATTTATGATATTTAGTGTCACTTAGATTTGAAAATGTATAGAAAATTGTTTTAAAAACATTATTACAAAAAAAAACTATTTAAGTATAATACTCTGACAAAAAATGAACATAGAATGGTCCATTTTCAAAATATTCTCCTTTTGTGAAATATGCTTCTATTATAATAATATTTTGCCTGTATATAGCTCAGACATCTGTACAGAGGCTCAACTAGAATTTTTGAAATATATAACTTAGAAGTGGTTTTATATATGTTTTATGACAACAGAGGGGAGAAATTTTAAGAAAAAAAACGCCGATAATTCTTTCAATTAGTTGTAACTCTGAAAATAATGTGAATTTTTTTAAAAAACATAGTTCACACTCGCTGGAGAAGTCTTTACTTTATATAAGCACACACACACACACACACACACACACACACACACACACACACAACACACACACACACACACACACACACACACACACACACACACACACACACACACACACACACACACACACACACACACACACACACAAAATATTATTATTTTAGAAGCATTTTTTTGTAAAAAGAGAACATTTTGAAAAAAGGTTATTCTAAGTTGATTTTTTGCCAAAATATTGTAAAATAACTTTCTATTGTAATAATATTCTTAAAACAATTTTATATACATTTTCTAATCTAAGTGACACTAAATATCATAAATATTACCCATTAATGCGCTTTTCTAAAATCCCGGTTCCGAACGTAGTCGGATACCTTAAGACAAAAAGTAAGCCTTACATTGAAGGAAATAGAATATTTTAATAGAAAATTGTGAGATTTTAGAATACTGTGTAGTTCGAATTTTTACGAAATTCCAAGTGTTTAAAGGTCCAAGCTAAGAGAAATATAAAAACATTCCTTTAATTCATTTCATCACACGTATTAAAATTTTCAGCTAACGAATATAAGGAAAATAAATATCTATCTGACAGAAATAGATGAGGAAAAAATATACAAAAGAAATAAGATGTATGCTACAAACATCATTAACGGGTCTCAGGACCCTTAAACTTCTAAAATTTCGATTTTTGAAAAAAAATATGTTATAGCCCTATCTTTTTCTAAATGTTTTTTCAACCAAAATTTTAATGATACGATCAAAACTTCTTGAGTTATTAATAAAAAACTGAAACATCCGGAGTAAAACAAAACTCCAGCCCATTTTTTTTTTAACAGCTGTTTGACGGTATCAAACTTATTTTAGAAGAGCCACATTTAATATTTTTACTTTTAAAATAGGTAATTTAATTCTTACTTTTGAAACAGGTGAAGCTGCAACTCCCAACTCTATTTTGCAGTACTGTTACTTCCAAAGCTGTTTAGATTTTTCTGCCGATTTCAACTTTTTGTGTGATCTTTTGCAAAATGGAAAATTGTGAGAAAAAAACGATTGTCTGGGCAAAGACCAAAAAAAAGGTTCAAGGTAATAAGTTCCTGAAGAAACAATATCTGGTGAAAGAAAAAAAAAAAAAAATTTGAAGGAAAAAACGATAGTGCCCCATGGGTTGCCGAGTGAAAAATATCTTTTGGGTTCGTGTGAACCTAAATTTCACAATTTTAAAGGTTATCGGGTGATAGATATCTTTCTTTTTCTCCCAATTAGAAAAATATGGTTGTTGTTTGAATCCATGGCAAAAAAAAAATAAACGAAAAATCAAATTTGGGGACTTTCATATTTTTTTTTATTAATTGCTCAAATTGCAAAATGCAAAAAAAAACGGGGAGCCATTGGGAAAAAAAAACATTCAGAAATAAAGATCTGTTTACCCTTAAGATGGGCCAAGGGGGTTTATGGCTTTAAGTACATTTTTACTATTATGTCTTTTTAAAACCTGTATCTCAAAAGGCATATGACAGTATCAATAAAAAAATTGCAATGTGTGTGAGACTTTGGCAAATGCGTGAAATGATGCTGTTTTAAAAGAAAAATTTCAGGAACAAAACTGCATTGTGTCGGGGGGGATCCCTAAAACTCGTGGACATACATCACTTTTGGTGTGTGCACGTTAAGGCGGGGGTGGGAAAGGTGCTCGATATCGAGGTTATGTCATCCTTCTGTAAGGTGGGACTCATTTAAAGGCCCAAAGTTTGGACCCAAATACAGTTTTTTTTAGCGAAACACCAGCCCTTCTGAAAAAAAAATATAATGGGTCTGCGGGAAAAGGGAAGGAGTGGGATGAATGAAATTTTTCCGTTCTGAACGAAAGATGGGCTCATATATAAACAGTATATAGGAGATGGAGATAAAAAGACAAAATATTCTCGTGGAAAAACCTTAGGGGACAATATAAAAAAAAAAATAGAGTGTGTTACGTTAAAAAAGCGAATGGGTAGTCGCTTGAAAAAAGTTAAAATCATCTCTTGGCAAAAAAAAATTGCCGATGGTAAAACAATTGGTGGGGCCCCTCCAATGTTGTCATTAATAGGTTAACACTTTTAGGGGGTAATTCTGGTAATCCCAAAAAATGTACACGAAATAGGCAGGCTATCTGGGTTTATGGGCTCTACAGCTAGTACTGGAAAAAACCCCAAACACGGGTTTTTGCCCTAAAGGCACAATATTTGGGTTAAATTTGTTTGTGTTCAAAACAATAAAGTGCCTTTTAAACACAAAAAAATTTTTAAGGGGGAAAAAATCCATTTTCGATTGTCGCTTTTAAAAACTTTTAAAAGGTGTTTGGGGAAAAACTCAAAACCCAATGAATCTTTGAATTTTTAAATCTGGAAATACACCCAAAAAACTATTGGATCCAGCATTCCCATTACAAAATAGCTGATTTTTTTGCTGTATGTACACAATGAGGGGCATAAGACCCAAATTGATATAATTAATGAAGGTTTGAAATATAAAAAAAATAACGTTATTACTGCTAAAGATTCGTAAAAAACCCTTATCGACAGTTTTTAAGCGCGTAAGGGGCCTCCTTGGAATCGAAAAAAAAAAAAGGCTGAAACTGGCCAAAGAAAATATGAAATTTAAGTTGTCTGAGGTGATATGATCCAGGAGCATACTAATATAAAAAGGTAACCCATATTATTTTGTCATGTTTTTAATTCCCACTTTTTTCATAAAATTGCTTTCCCATTTAAAACCTACCTGTTTTATTTATTTGAAATTTCATGTAAATTTTTTTAAATACATTTTTATATGATTTATATTTATTTTTCAAATAAATTACTGACAATTGTTTTTGCCATATTTCAACTTTTCATTCATTTTTTGCAGAATGATAAGTTTAAATTGCTTGCACACCAAATTTTTTAAAATATACTTATTCTATTTATTTTAAATTTCATTTACATCTTTTAAAACATTTCTATACAATTTATAAACATTTTTTTTAAACAAATTACTGACATTATTGTTTTTTGCCACTGTTTATCTTTTAAAAATTTTTTGCAGAACTTAAAAATTAAGCTTCGACACCTTATTTCTTAGAAAATACTCTTCCCCTTTATGTAAATTCCATATACAACTTAAGAGTATTTTCATGTGAGTTTTGGGAAATTTCAAAAAATTTCTTATCTAAGTGTTTTTGATCACTATTTAACTTTTTTAAATTATTTTTTCTCAACTTACAAATTGAGTTTTCCCTGGAATTTCTGTAAAATTCCTTGCCCCTTTTTTAAAAATTTTTTGGAAAAAAAAATAAGTTGTTCTTAAGTAACTACTATTTTAAAAATTATTTGATTTTATTTTTTTTCCTTTTAAACTTTTTAAAATCATTTTTTTCAAAAAATAAAAATTAAGCTTGGGGTATAAATTTAAAGAAACTACTTGTCCTATTCTTATAAAATGTCTCTAAATCTCAAATTAAGCTGTTCTACAACATACAAAATTTTTTAAAAATATAACTGAAAAAAATTTTATGTTTACTAAAATAAAATTTTTCCCAAAAATTTTTAAAAAAATTATTTTTTAAATTTTAAAAATAAAATTACTTAAAAAAAATAAAAAAATGTGTATAACTTGGTCACATTTTTCTACAATTTAAAACTAATTTTGTTAAGTTTTAATTTTTAACCAGATATTTACCCCTAAAATACTAGTTCTTAAAATTTCTAAAAATTTTTTAAAAATTCCTTATAATTTTTTTTGAAAAATCTTAAATTTTGATTAAAATGTATATAAAATGATTATGAATGGAGAAAGTTTCAAGCTTCCATGTTGTTTTTATAGAAAATTATATATTCGAAAAAAAAGTTTTCTTGCATTCCTCGATGAAGTTAAGAGTCCTATGACCCCTTAAACCTAAAAATAGACTCAGATTATCACTTTCAGCATCAGAAATTATTCTTTGATGTGCCCAAATCCATCAGGAATGCCATATTATCGGTGACAATAGTATCATGTAAGAAATGCATGAATGGACAATGTATCAAGATTTCTTTCACCGGATACTGTGGGTTTTTTTGGGTTATAAACGCACGGTGAGAGTTAAGAGACTTTGAACGAGGAATGATAGTAAAAATTGGGAAAATTTTTGCGGAAATTTTTTGAAAACACAACTTTTAGGTCCCGTGAAAAAATTTCCGAGAATGTATAATTTCAATCTACCCCCCGTCAAAGACAAACGGCAGAATCACATTCCCCAAGGTAGTCATTGTTACCAAATAAGCAACAATCCATCAAATAATTGCAACGATAAATATCAGCTGTACGACAGAAATGTCACTTAAAACAATGCAGCAAAATTTTGTTCTGATGGGATATTGCTACGAGAGATCGACTCGAAAGTCTTTGCTAGTAACTCAATATCGGTAATAAAACTTTTTCTTGAATCATCAAAATATCCGGTGCATTTTAGATGAGTGGAAAATCATTCCTTGTGTGGTCAGACTAATGACGTTTCTAATTGTTAAGCTGATGGTAAGGTTCAAGTGTGGCGCAAATTCATCCAGTGCCATGCGCTGAAGATGTCAACAAGTCTTTGTGTAAACTCCATAATAGACTAATTGCGATAACTTAAAAAAATTGAGATAAATGGATATTACTCTGTGGTTTTTAGATTTATTTAGTACATTTTGAGAAAAAAAGGCTAAAATTAAGAAGAGAAAAATAAATTATTACTACTAAAATGGGAAAATATTGGTAAAATTTTACAAAAAATTGCATAAACGGGGCTCGCTCTGTACAAAGAGTAAAGGAACAAATTCTCAATTTTTAAATTTTGTGATGTATTGCTTTACTATTCCTCTTTGAAATGACCTTCAGGATAAGAGATATTTTAATTTTTACAAAAAATAGAGCACTTTATCTTAGCTATTATATGAAATTGCTTAAAAAAACAGCGATTCTATTCACATAAAGAGCAGTAATCTTTGTAATGAAACAGAGATTTTTAAATCTGAAGGCTGAAACGCTTCTACTGTTATACAGAACAGGAAAAATTTCAGCAAATTATTTTAAAAAACTTTTTGAGCAATCGCTGTCCCAATTTAAACTTTTCGAAAAAAAAAACACATTTCGAGAAAACGCATTTTAAAGTTAAGTTATGACATCTGTTTTACTAAAACACTTGTAGTTTTTGTTCTAGTAAATGGAAAATAAAAAAAACTTGGTATTTTTATAAAGCCAATAAGATGGCCTATAAAATAAAATCATAAAATAACAGTCAATTTTTTTAAAAAATTATGATTTTAGGGTAGACGGATAACTTAATCCACAATGATATTATCATAGAAGAAAATATACCATGTACCTGATTTAAGGTCATTCGAAATTGCTTTGAAGGACATTCTTTGGAACTACAGAGAAAAATTTAGTCACCCAGTTCACTAGACATTCATCTTATTGAACATATATGAGACATTATCGGAAGACCAATTTGTGCATAAATATTGTTAAGGTGATCGGGGGTTCGAGGATTTTATGCAAATCAGTCGCAAAGAGCAAGACAGTTCTTTAAGATCAATGAGAATTTAATGTCAAAAATCCAATCCTTGAAATACAGGATTCGGCAGCAATATTCGCAGAATAAATCTTAGAAGGTCTTCACATCTTCAACAGCATTTAGACACATATAGGTCTCTAAATACACGTGCATAAAAGATTATTCACAAGTAAACGCTCGTTCAACAGCTGAAGTAATCACTAATCGCTTCAACAATCAGAGCAATATTAACTGATCGCTAGTCAAAACCAGACTGACTGACTTTCGGTGAGCCTCTGTTTTTTCCCCTCGCGAATAATTAAAAGACCCCTTGCTTTTAAGGTCTTGAAATTGGGATTTCTCACTAATTTCTAGAGTATAGAGAAGTCCAAAGTGACCCCCAACATGATCCCCCGCCCCAAAACCCCAAATTGTTCAAAAAAGCCAAGAACTCCATCAAAATTTCCCAATTCCCTTTGAACTACTTTTCCCAACCCAAGGCATGGCGTTTTTTGAGAATAAAATTTTTAAACCAAAAATTAAATCAATTTAAAGTAGAAAAAACATAACATCCAAATACAATTATTTATCCCTATTTTACTCAAAATTCGAAATTATTGCTCCGGCAACCTTTTTCTTTCAGTTGTAGGGGGTAGTAGGGTTTGGGAATTTCTTTTGGGAGATGTTTGAGGACTGGTTGCGTAAAGACGTTGGGGAATTTTTACTCTTCGCTGAATTTAAGAGATAGAAGGAAAACTATGACTTTTTGGTATTTTTGTGTGCATTTAAATTGAAATTTCTTTATGTTTGGGGTTAACAGATGTCTTATTTATTCAAATATACATCTCTGCTCTCGAACTCTTAGGGAATCCTTAAGGGAACTCTTTTTAAACATACATTTGTTTCAATTCTTGGTTATTTGCATAAATTTAGGAAAAATTAACGTAAAAATTAGGAAGAATGATGTAGAAAAAAGAAAAAAAACAAATCTAACTTGAGTATTCAAATTGAAAAAGTCCGGTTCTCGTAGATAAAAAACAACATACCAATAATTGCAAGTTGAATAAGCCCAAAAAGGTCACGGGGTCAATGTTTTTTTCTTAAAACAACAAAACCCAAAAATAATTTTCTATTTGTCATTCAAGAACAATTTTACATATCACACTAAATTGTTTATAAGTTTTTTTGAATCTTTTAAAAACAGCTTCAAGAGTGTTTGTGAGCTAACCTGTAAAAAAGTGGAAAAAAAGATACTAACTTATGATGAAAATAGAAAAATTAAAAAAAAATTTTTAAAATTATTTGATGTTAATATGTTTTGTTCTATTCAGGTTGTTCAAGTAAAAATCATTTATTTGTTTTCTCCCTTTTGCAATTTTAAAGACCAATGAAATCATCATCAGTAGTTTGGCCGTCAATACGACATTGTCAAAAAAATAAATAAGTTATACTACTGAAATACAAGATTGACATAAACACAAGTAAAATAACGTGTATTGATTTATATATTTCCCTGTTATTTAAGTGATATCCAAATTCCATTTAGCGCTCGTCTCTATTTTCCTGAATACTTTACCGTACACAGAAAAAAAGATGTGATGCATAATGCATGATGTGCCCAGTTTCACCAGCTTCATGTTTGTGATTTTGGGAATTTGGAATCCTCCGAATCAAAAAATGAATATAATGCTTAAAAAGGGGGCTATCAGATTTTTTAAAAAATAATAGGAAATAATGGGGAAAAACGTGTTAAAATTTAAGGTAAAAAAACAATTTATTCAAAATCCAAAAAATTCGAATACGAAAAAATATTTCTATTTTTCAGTTTATATCAAATCTTCTCAAAACTTTTATATTTCGCCAATTTTGAATCATATTTTTTACCACACCACCCATCCATGCAGTAATAATATATATATATATATTGAATTGAATAATAATATACTTTGATGACTTTAACTATAAACAGATAAGTATAAATAGTAATTAATAATAAGTATCAATAATTGTAGATAAGTATAATTATCAAGATAAAAGTATTAAATTACATATGTAACTTTATGACATCCCCATAGGGTCGCTTGCAATTATTAAATTATTTAAAATGTTAAATTTTTAAAAACATTGGGGGGTATTTTTAAATTTTTTGTGTATCTCTGTGTAAATGTGTATTTTATATTTTATTATGTCAGAATGTATTTTTTGCCTGCTTCAATAAATTAATAATTTTTTAAAATTATCTTTTGTTTTCGACTTTTCGATATACCCCCCCATCGAGGGGTTTTCCCCCCCTTTGGGAGGGCCCCTTTAGATACGCTGGTTTTTTGTGAACTTTTGTCCAATTTCTTTATAAATAAATTGTAGTTCTTTATCAATCTTTTATATTCTAGGAAGTTCCCCCAATTTTTTAAATTAAAAGTTTCGGCAGTAAAAAAAAAAAAAGTCAAAGATATGGTAAAAAGTAACAAGTAAAAAAATTTTTGAAAAAATTAAATTTGTAATATTTCTACTTTCAACAGTGAAGTCATATATATAAAAAATATTACTAACCCGTTAAATAATTTGTGATAAAAAATTATATTTTGTTAAAAGTTTTAGAAAAAAAACGGGAAAAATTTGAAATTTAAAGAACTTCTTTTCGTTTATTTTTTCCCCCCTGTTTTGAAAAGTTAAAAACAAGTTTCAAGATGAAAATAGCTTAAAAGACTTTTCCAAAATATTTAAAAATAATTTTTAAATTCAAGCGAAGTGTCAGTATATTTTATATATATATATATTTTGAAGAATTCAAATAATTGAAACAAATTATAATCAATAAATACAGCAATGAATGAAACAAAAATAAAAAATAATATAGTATTAAATTTAGAAATAATTTTGATACTTGTTTATTGTTTTAATTGCAGAATTCTTAATTATATAAGGAATCATCTCGTTTTTTTATGGAATTTGGAAATATTTTGTTAATTCACAATTAGACAGTTTTAAAAAATTTTTTTCTATAACTATAATTTATAAATTTAATTTCTTTGAAAATTACTTTTAATCATGAATTTTATTTAAATATTTATTTAATCTTGTCAACATACGGGAGTAAAAACATTTGAGTATGAATGTTTAAACAGCATAAATTTAAAGGGGAAAAAACGTAATATACTTTGAGAATAACATTTGAGAATAATAATAATAAAACCAGTATGGATAAGTTATTAAATTGATGGAATTGGAGCAATACTGATGGAATTTTTTATAATTATTAACTAAAAAGCATTATTAACCATACAATTTATGTAAATTTATACAAAAGCATTTACATTTATTAACCATAAAGCATTGCTAACCCTAAAAAACCCAATTCACGTCAGCTTTAAAATCATAATAGGTCTCCAGTTTATCAAAAAACTTTAATGAATTCATTTTTGTTTTGGTGAATTCCAATTTCTTTCTTTTTTGCACTGTGGGGTTCTAG
>BMAV01014917.1:0-22339 GCA_019973955.1 Trichonephila inaurata madagascariensis
GATCTAAAACCCCTAAGCAAAAAAATTGACTAAATTTAATGGATTAAGACTAATTGAATAAAAAGAAATCTCAATTTAGAGACATTTATTATACTTAACCCTTTATCTACCGACGGTACTTAAAAGTACTACTCACTTTAAAATTATATAGAACAATAATTTTTATGAATATTCTGACGATATTTGACTTCCAGGATACATGGCAGCACAGGTTCTATGAAGAGTGTTTTGGCGGGGAAGGTGATTAATTTTAAAGCAGAAATTGCGTTTTCAGCAGACATTTTGATCGTATTGTTAAAATTGTCATCTTTATTCCGAAAAAGTAGTTAACGTCAAAAGGTGTCTTATCTTTTTTTTATTTCATTTACTTCTTTTATTTTATTTCTTTATTTATTTTTGTCTGTTAGTTAAGTCCGTAGAAAACGATTTGACTATTCGTTTTAAGTGAATAGTGTATGTAATCAATTTTACAGTTGAACAACTTTGTGGTATAAGTATCGACAGCACACTAAATATTAGAGCAAAACTTGATTTTTTTTCTTATCCGTGTAGTTTATTGTTGTTCAATTCCTACTATTAGCTCACCTCTCTATATTTTTTTTATTTATCTTCGTTTTTTTTCAATCGTTAAAAAAATACTTTTTGCTCTCAATTGAGATGAAATTTTATATACATGATTATTTTGGATGACAATACAATAATTTAATTATAGTTAAAAAAAATTAATTGTTTAAAAAACTAATTATTCAAAAAATTAAAATAAAGCTACAATGGCATCATTTTAGGCATTAGTGACCCTTTTGGCGACTTGTGTCAAAACATAAAAAGGGTTTTTTTCTCACATTTTAAAGCGCCGTTTGAGCTACAATTTTCTATACACTATTGTTTTGGGTAAAAATACGATAATTTAATCAAATTAATTGATCTAATTATTTAAATACAACCAGCGGCATCTTTTTTGGCGACGGGTCAAAACTTTAAAAGTTTTTTTTCCTCACGTTTTAAAGCATTCAGTTGAAGAGCTTTTATAACACGATTGTTTTGGATGACAATACGATACTTTTTAAAGATAATTAACAAAAAATTAATTTCGACTTAATGTTGTGATTCTGTCCTTTATATACATATTTATATTAATTGTAACTATTTAATAAAAAGTAGCTAAAATAAAAATTTTCTTTGTTGATCTAAGTAGGAATTGACTTAAAAAATTGTTTTTATATTTTTTGTTTTTTATTGTGTTGTACCACCATCCCTATAGTGCAATATCCCTATCGGCATTTCTTTTTATCTTAACTTACTTATTTTCTATTTTTATCTTTTTCTTTTTTTAACGTTTTCAAAACATTTTGAGCTTTGAATCCGGTTATTTTTTCACACAATTAAATGAAATATCTATAATTTATTCAAAAATTAGCAAAATTTTAATTTGTTTACGTGTAACTGAGATTTAACAATAATAGGAGATTTTCAAAGTGCTATTATTTTTAATTTTTTTTTTCTTTCCTTAGAGTTTCTGTAAAAAAGAAGTACAGTTTTATGAGGCTTTGGATTTATTATAGAACCCACCATCAGAAAACAGTGATGCACTAGTAAATGATTCTTCAGATGAAGAAGTCCCAGCAATTATTTTCTGGAATTTTCGTTAGATTCTTAAGATGACGGTCAAGAGAATGAACAAGACTCAAGGTGCAGTAGCTCATGTTCAGAAAATTCAGTATTTCCTACCCCCAGGATGCAGTGCTTTAAAAAACATTCAATCGAAATCTCACTCAAAATGCACAACGTGTAATGAATTTTTGTGTATTAATTAAATGAAAAACTGTTTCCTTGAATATCATTAAATTAAGTTTTTGTATAAAACTTGCTTTTATACTTAAGGTATCCGACTACGTTCGGAACCGTGATTTTGTAAAAGCGTGTAAATGGGTAATATTTATGATATTTACCTTCACTTAGATTAGACAATGCATATAAAATTGGGTTAATTGGGTATTACAATAAAAAATTATTTAAGTACAATATTTTGACAAAAAATTAACTCAGAATAACCTTTTTTCCAAATTTTCTCCTTTTGTAAAAAATGCTTCTATTGTAATAATATTTTGCCTGTACATAGTTCAGACATCTGTACAGAGGCTCAACTAGAATTTTTGAAATGCGTAACTGGGAAGTCGATTTATCCATGTTTTACGAAAACAGAAAGGAGAAATTTTAAGAAAATACGCCGATAATTATTTCAAATGGTTGTAACTCTGAAAATAATTTGAATTTTTCAAAAATCATAGTTGAGCCTTTGTACTGAGGTCTGAGCTATATACAGGCAAAATATTAATACAATAAATCTTTTTAACAAAAGGAGAACTTGGATAAAGGTTATTCTAAGTTAATTTTTAAAAATTTGTATTTAAATAATTTTTTCATGTCCTTAAATCCATCTTATACATGTATTCTAATCTAAGTGACACTAAATATCATGAAAATTATACATTTATGCGCTTTTTAAAATCATGGTTCCAACGATCGATCACTAAGAAAAATAAATAAATTTTAAAATTTCATAATTTTCAAAAATAAATATTTTGTGCTGTGTAAAATATTAGTGTTCATCGGTTATTAAGCATTTTTAAGAGTTAAAGCTGCGTTAAAAAATCATTCGATCTTTTTGTATTGCGAGAATATACCTTTGTGTATTGACGGTACTTTAAAGTACCATTTTCATTAATTAGCTCTAATGGATTACATTTTCCAAAGTTGTGAGTATTTTATATATGC
This sequence comes from Trichonephila inaurata madagascariensis, assembly GCA_019973955.1. Lineage (NCBI taxonomy): Eukaryota > Metazoa > Arthropoda > Arachnida > Araneae > Nephilidae > Trichonephila > Trichonephila inaurata. Next base: position 2,776 of record BMAV01014917.1, read on the forward strand.
ATATCCCTTAATTTTGAATGTAGAGATTCAAAAGAAAATATTGCACAAAAAAAAATTGCAGTAAATTATAATACTGAAGATAAATGGTTAAAGAAAGACTGAGCGCAACAGCCCATGTAGGGCCTCTCTAGAAAATGACATTTGGTTGCGGGATCACATGGCGATGAATATCGGAATGAAACAGCAAAATGTGTAAATGCAATTAATTATTATGTTTTCATATTCATGAATATGCGAATCATCCGATTTGTCGTAAAAAACGTAATAAAAACGTCCTTTATTTCGAAAAAGGTATCCAGAGGATGTCAACACTCTATAGCTCAATGTCTGGTGGTGATTTAAAGAAATATAGTAGTTTTTTTAACAAAGAAAAAACAGGAAGTGAGAAAGTAAGTTTAACTTTTGAAAGTTTGATGCCAATCAAATTGTAAGGAAGTGTAGTGCATCAATTGAAGAAAACTTAGTGGAGTAGGAAACACCTATACCGGCAATGTTAAATTGGCTGTTTTCGATGTACATTTTCTCAAAATCTGTTATATGTACATGCATGAAATTTTTCATACAATTAAAGTACACATTTCTCATTATACTGAAATGAGCTTTTAGCTTTTTTTTAATTTTTTAATAATTCATAAAATATTTTATCAAACACAGCGAAATTTGACCCATTTTTCACATTAAAAAATTTGTAAAAAATAAATTTTTGATTGTTTTACAAAAGGCTCATTTTAGTATATATTAGCCATCATTATAAATATGTCATAAAAATTTTACATACCTGTGATCATACTTTTCTCAGAAAAGGTACATCGAAGAACAAAAATTTACATTTTGAGATAAATGAACTTTAGTGTTTAATTACTCTTTTATTAAAATATTCCTCCCTAAACTCCAAATGATGAACTACATTTTTTTGAAACTCATCCTCCTCTCTCTTCCTTTTAAGTCATTATTCTTTCCTAACTTCCTTTGTTTTTTGTAAACATGGGTATTTAACATTTAACAACCTTTGTTTGTCGAGGCGCTCCATTGCCTGTACCGTGTAATTACCGGGCTCAATATTAAGTTTTCTCAAAATTTCTGGTTTTGATACATTTCTCATATTAAACAATGGAATTGCATCATCTGTACCCAATGATAATACTTCTAATTGTACAAATATTTCCTTCGGTACAAGAGACCATATTACATTGTTTGCATTTTCATTTGGATTTTGTGTACCTCTATGTAAACACTTTTTTTAGCAATTCTAAATTAAATGTTTTGATTTCCGTCATTCATTCAACTGTTAAGCAAAAACAAAATACTTTGTTTACATTTTTCGCCATTTAAATGGGCGTGGCCCAGCTTCAGTGATTATTTAAAAATAGGTTTTAAGGGCTTCTAATTACTCCAGAGTTTAAAGTAAGGTATTTTTAGAAAGGTTAAGGTATCCGACTACATTCGGAACCATGATTTTAAAAAAGCGCATAAATGTATAATTTTCATGATATTAGTGTCCCATATTAGAATAATTTTTTTAAAAAACATTATGACAAAAATTATTTAAATACAATTTTTGGGAAAAATTAACTTAATAATTTTCCAATGTCTCCTTTGTAAAAATCTTTAGTTTTAATATTTTGCTGATATAGCTCAGACCTCTGTATAGAGGCTCAACTATGATTTTTGAAAAATTCAAATTATTTTCAGAGTTATAACCATTTGAAACAATTATCGGCGTATTTTCTTAAAATTTCTCCCTTCTGTTTTTGTAAAACATGGATAAACCGACTTCCAAGTTATGCATTTCAAAAATTCTAGTTGAGCCTCTGTACAGAGGTCTGAGCTAAATACAGGCAAAATATTAATACAATAGAAGGATTTTTTACAAAAGGAGAACATTTGGAAAAAAGGTTATTCTAAGTTCATTTTTTGCCAAAATATTGCATTTAAATAATTTGTCATAATGTCCTTAAAACAATTTTATACATGTATTCTAATCTAAGTGACACTAAATATCATAAATATTATCCATTTACACGCTTTAGCAAAATCACGGTTCCGAACGTAGTCGGATACCTTAAAATGTATACAATTTGAAAATTTAAATATCTCATCATATTAAGATTTTAGGGGTTTTCAATCCTTTTAAACATGTAACAATCATGCAGTTTTCAAAATGCGAGCTAAATGTATCGTCTTTGAAAGGTTTTATGTTATACTACTACGTATCATATGTTTTCTAAATTGTGTTATTCGGTAAATACTACGCATTCTTGTGTTCAGGCAGATGTACTACAAAAAATATTTGTTGTATTGAAAACTAATCTCAGATTTGAAACCAACATAAGAAATACATTAGAATCAGTAAAAATAATTAAAATAGTACGATAATTTCATAACGAACAATAAAGCCAAACACAAGAATTAAACAAAAGATTAAAGTTTTTAAGACTTTTTGCCACCACTGTATATTCATTGAATTATACAAATTTTAATCATTTGAAAAATTCTGGTGATGAATAACTAATATGTTTATTCAAATTACATCTCTCTCGACTCAAACGTATTGCAAATTTTCCTGGCAATTAAAATGAATCTAAACACATTACTATCAGGTACTTTATCACAATTAAGGTCAAGACTATCAGCATCTTTTTCAGTAATTTCCCTGATAATTGATTCACAGAAGATGCTACACGTCAAAATATCTACATCAAATAACATTTTTATTCGGAGATTGGATGAAAAATGTACAGTCTAATACGTTCAGATTGCTATCTGCATTAAATTAAGCGAACATACCGTAAAATCCGGCATATAGCGCGCACCTATACTTTCGAGCTGCATTTTTTAATTTTTAGGTATGTTCACCGTTAACACGCACCCCCTTCACACACACACTTCTTTACGAAGAAACCTGAGATGTACATACGCAATGCTCTTATGTTTTGAAGTCATTTTTTCGAGGTATTATTCCAAGGTATAGGAAAAATTAGTAATACTTCGAGAATTACAACCATTCAAGTTCATAAGGAGTGTCATTTCTTTTAAATGAACAGTATTTCGATCTTTGTAGAAGTCTAATTTTTTCTATGCTTTATTTTTATTTTTAAAACTCTCATTTTTATACCCGGCGAATAGCGCGCACCCGTAAATTTCAATCGTGTTTCTTGTATTAAAACGCTTTATACTCCGGATTAATTATCTTTCTTTAATTATTTTCTTATTATCTTTCTCGTTATATTTATTATCTTTGTGTATAATTATTTTTCTTTTATTCAAATTTAACTAAAAAGATTATAACCAATATTTTTCTTGTTAATAGTTTAAACACGTTGAAGTTCTTTTACCAAAATTAATAGTTAACACTGAAAAATATTGAGATGAGATTAAAAAGTAATAAATCAGAGAAAAAAATTTTCAAAGCGTCTGAAAACTGCATATTCTATTTTGCTATCATTAGTACAAACTTTACAAACAGAAGCCAACTAAGCGATCTCTAATTAGTTTGTTTATATTGTATTAATATTTTTAAAATGAAATGAAGGTATTTTATAATTCACAATATCTGGTTTTATTTTTAATATTCGGGGCATTATAATTTTACATTTTCTAGATATTTTATTACTTTTAATTGTCACTCCATATTTTAAAATAAAATAAAAAACACAAGCCTAAAAATTCATTGTAAGCCAGCGTTTCTCAAACTATGGAACGCCCCCAGGAGGGCGTGATAACTCTACGAGAGGGGCGTGAGGATATTGAAAAGTCGAAAGTAAATATTTTTAAAAAAATTAATTAATTTACTTAAAGTAAGCAAACAAAATACATTTTTACATAATAAAAAAAAATAAAACACACATTTACACTGATATAATACACTTACAAATGTATCGGTACTGCACAAATGTGTTTTATAATTAATTTAACAATACTAAGTTAAGAACAAGTTTACATAATTACCAGTGACCCCATAGGCTTGTCGTATACAAAATTATATACAAACATTAACTCTTATCTTGATCATTTGTACGCGGTTTATAATTAATCAATAATTTCCGAATACAATTTACGCGATTCGCTCTCCAATGTCTCCGTTTTCCACTGTAATGACTTCTCTCAGATCTGGGCTAACTATTTATTTCAACATGAAAATTATCAAAATAATAAAAAAAAGGATATATTCTAATTACAGTTCAAAACCTTTTTGAGTTTTTTTTTCGCACCTCTTTCCGTTCCTGGTTACCACCCAAAAACCCTGACTTCGCGGGCTCGTTCGTAATCAGTTCGGTCTCTTCCGTATTCCTCCGGTTTTCGATTTTTTAAACCCGGGGGGACCGCTGTACTTCGCGGGCCCTATCCTCTTCCTATCGCCCCAAGGGACCCCACCCCCTCCCTTCCCAAAATCCAGTCTTTTCTTCGTTCGGACCCCACGCCCGTTTTTTAGCATTTTTTTTCCCCCGTCATCCACCGCTCTTTCTTTGTGGGTCAGTCCTCATCCTCCTGCTGTCGCCCCCGGTCTCGGCTTCCCTTTGATGTCGCACCCCCCCGCCGCGCCAAACACGTTTGCTTCCGCCAGTCCGAAAAACGAAAGGGTGGGTGACAGTTGAATGCTCCGACGTGAAGGCGCCTCCGAGTTCTCGGAAAATGGGCAAAATGATAAGGCGCCCCTTTTGACGTCCGGTCAGTTGGGCAAAAAATGAAAACACACCCCCTACGAAATTCCTTCCCCCAATAAAGGGAACTTCTCGGAATTTTTGCAGCTTCGTCGGGACGGGGTCTGTTGAAAAATAGGGGAAGGAGATATGCTTCGTCACACCACGTAGGCGCATTCCAAAGCCTTCGGAATAATTTTATGGATAGCAGTGCACAGAAAAGATCGTACTTCGGACAGGTGTATATATACGTCCGTCGTAATTACACTTTTAGCTGAACGAGACATTTATATACGCCGGTGGCACCTCACAGCTTTAAATCGTATTGTAGATTTAGCATCGAAGTATAGTGTATTATTGAATTCAATACATTGTTATTATATGGAGGGAGGGGGCGATGGAAATTTGATTGAATATGGGGTCGCAAGTATTTAAGGTATCAGACTACGTTCGGAACCGTGATTTTAAAACAGCGCATAAATGGAAAATTTTCATGATATTTAGTGTCACTTAGATTAGAATACATGTATAAAATTGTTTTAAGGGCATTTTAACAAAACAAGTTATTTAAATACAATATTTCGGCAAAAAATTAACTTAGAATAACCTTTTTTCAAAATGTTCTCCTTTTGTGAAAAATGCTTCTATTATAATAATATTTTGCCTGTATATAGCTCAGACCTCTCTACAGAGACTCAACTAAGAGTTTTGAAAAATTAACATTATTTTTAGAGTTAGTCATTTGAAATAATTATTGTCGTTTTTTCTTACAATTTCTCTCCTCAGTTGTCGTAAAACATGGATAAACCCACTTCTAAGTTATATATTTCAAAAATTCTAGTTGAGCCTCTGTAAAGAGGTCTGAGCTATATACAGGCAAAATATTATTATAATAGAAGCATTTTTTCAAAAAAATATTTTGAAAATGGGTCATTCTATGTTCATTTTGTCAAATATTTGCTTAAATAATTTTTAATTGTAATACTATTCTTAAAACAATTTTATATACATTTTTAATCTAAGGGACACTAAATATCATAAATATTATCCATTTATACGCTTTTGCAAAATCACTGTTCCGAACGTAGTCGGATACCTTAAAGTTTGAGAAGCACTGTTAGACGCTATAAAAAATTTGTAACACTAAAAATTTTTTAAAGATTTTTTTGCAATGGCATTATACGGAATTTAAAAACCATTCAACATGTTACAGAAGTTCAAACTTGTGACATGAGGAATTGGGTGTACAACCTTTCAGAATGAAAAAAAATAAATAATGATAAAAAACATACCTTTCGAGTTTTCCCCCAACGACAATACCATTTTTAGCTGTCGTGTTAAATTCTGGGGCTGATTCCAAATCATTTTGATTATGAGTGTAAAAATATTTAAATGGCATGAAAATATTTAACACAAATTATTAAAAACAATACGCTGTTTTTCAATTCTTTTTTCAAAAATAACTCTATTTTTTCCTGTGTTAATAAAGTTTTAGTTTTACCAAACGTATATGCCTAACACATTAAAATTACTTCACATCAGAGTTTGATACTACAGCATATTACCAACTAACTCGCAATACACTTTGTCACTAAAATAAATTGCTTAACGACGTACTTGGCCTTGGATTTCTGTTTAGAATTTTAAAATTGCAAACGTGCTTTCATTTCTGTTATGCATTTTTTAAATAATTAGATCCAATGACTATGCTTTCTGAGGATACTCTTTAGCAATTAGATTACATTTCAATTTCTATTTAAATGAATTTTTGTATAAGGAATATCTAGCGCTTTCGCATTAATTGCATGCCAATGATTTATCATTTGTGACAATCTTTTTTTGTCTTGAGCAAAATAAAAGTTGTAAATGAAAAAGATAATGTTTGAAGTCATACTATAGACAACAGCTATGCATTTTTCCGACGCAAACAAATTTTTTTTAAAAAAACCGAATATTTCTTGTCTATTTTTATTAACTTAATATATTAAATAATTACGCTTTAATAATAATAATAATAAATATAAAAGAATATCTTCTTGTCCTATATAATATATATTTTTTTCAAAATCCTTTCTTTTTCATCTATTCCTTTTTCATTAAATTCCTACAATTAGTTCACATTCTCCCTATACATATTTATATATATATATATGACATGATTTTAGAGTCAGAAACAGACTTAGTTTTTAACAAGGTCTTTATTTGATCAAAGTTACACATCATCTGACGCAAGAAGTAGAGAGAGAAAGAACGCCACCTATCAATCTTAAGTGGGTTAAACACTTAAACACCGATCGCGGCGTCCATGAGTACTCTTGAGTTAATGCTGACATATAGGGCTATTAAATATAATGATCTGAATTAGACATGTTTATTGGCTAAGCCATATGTTCGGAAGAAATAAATGGGTCATTAGTTTGATACTTGAAGAGGTGAGGAGGTTATATAAAAGTGAATTACTAGATAGGGAATTTAATTTTTAATCTAATTTAATTATCCTTACATATATATATATATATATATATCTTGTTCAAATTTTCAATCGTTAATGAAATACTTTTTATTCATCCACTCAATTCAAGAACATTTTTTAAAACTTGTAGTGGATGACACTTGATGTTTTTTATATATAATACAGCTTTTTAGAATATTAATTCATTAATTTAATTTAAATAATAAATAAATAACAAAAATAATAGTCCAGCACCCTATATGAAAAGGAAAACTTCTCGTTGTGTCCCTGTAGCATAATGGATAATGCGTTGGAATTCTAATCCAAAGGTCGTGGGTTCGAATCCTACCTGGGGTGGCCTAATTCCTGAGAATGTGAGTTTTTTTTACTATACTATTTTATTGGAATAGTTAAATTTAATTAATGAATAAATAGTAACAAACAAAAATAATAGTCCAACACCCTATATAGAAAGGAAAATGGAAAAATGCAAGAAAAATCGCTTTCTGTTTTGCCACTTAATATTGTGATTCTGTCATATGTATATACATATTTATATTAATTGTAATTATTAATAAAAAAAATAACTAAAATAAAATTTTTCTCTGTTGACCTAAGTAGAAATTGACTTATTTATATATGTATATATAATTCGTTTAACGCTATAATTTCAGAAAATTATCAGCTTGAAAAGTAAACAACAAGTCCTCAATTTGTAATAAATGGAATAATCAAACACTTTTCTGTCAAAAAATGATGATAATTCTGGTCGCTATAATTAAATAGTTCGAAAATCTAGCAATTGTATTCTGTCCAAAATCATATTTAAAATTAAATGAGCTAAATAGCTACAGTTCTGGTTGGCGATGTCTTAAGTGAATAATGCAACACGAAATATCAATGTCTCTTTCAACTACTTTTCAGAATCCTGTTAAGTGCAAAAACAAGAATTTTAGTTTTCATTTCAGCTCTTGTATATTTACATAAAAAAAAAAAAAAAATTAGGAATGTATGTATTTTGTTAGAAGTGAAGTAACTGGAATGGATAAAATTATAGAAAATGAAGTAACTAAAAATAAGGACGAGGGAAAAGTTGGGGACACCTGGAGTTATGAGTTCTTTTTTCCTTATGCATTCTTTTTTCCTTATGCATTCTTTTTTCCTTATGCATATGTATAGTGTGCAGAATATGTGTAAAGAAACTAATTACTTCCGAAAATTAACAGAATAAAAAAATGATGTAAGAATATATTTCCCGCCCTTTCATCTGTAAGCATATTCTATTTTAAAAAGCTTTACGAGTGATTAAAAACTTTACTTAAGTAACTAACATACATGGGGCATTTGAAAATACGTTAACACACAAGGGGGTCCGGCACTTCCATAGGAGCCCATGTTAAATTGCGTAAGTTTATGTACCTTTTTCTCTCAGAAACTTCTTGCTACTAATAGATGAAATTTTTACAGAAGGTTATATGTACTATCAATAAGACTTTAATGAAGGGTTTTGTCTTTTTGTCAAAAATTAAAATAATTATGAATTTTTCAAAAAATATCAAATTCTTTTTCTTTAAAATTTTGTTTAAAAGTACATTATCTAAAACAGTTCGCTAGATATATCTTATTACCTCCATTAAAACGTGTAAACATGTTGAAAGTATGCTCACTGAAAATTTGAGGATCTTACATTAATTAGTTTTTGAGAAAAAGGTACATAAAGGGAAAAATATTGCATTTTGAGAAAACAGGCTTTAAAGTAAGAATTTGTAATTTGTCAATGAGAGCGGCTTCCTTTAAAAAAATAAATAAAAATACTTCTAACTATCGTATTTCTATATATCATTTTAAGCAGAAATGTTTGAACTTTTAAAAAATGTATAAAGGTCAAAATCGATAATTTTTGAAAAATTTATGTGCTGGACCTGGCTGTTTACGTCCAATGTACGATAGTTTGAATTGAACACGGAGCACATTTTCGGACAGAAAAAGGCCTCTATTTTCATGAAAACTTGTAACATAAAACTTGTAACATATATACATTAGTTTAAAATATAGCGTTTTTAAAATTTCAAAATATTCCAAAATAATTCATTTTTTTCTTTTAACATGTAAAGGGATAGCTCAATTAGCATTACGGTATAGGAGAAAAAAAATGGGAAACACATTTGATACCAGAAAAAATACATGAATTCAAATAAAAATGAAGAGTATGATAAAATAAGTGCTTCTTTACAGGATAGTGAAGCCAAAATGCAATATTGCAGATCAGCAGAATAAAAAAAAAATTACACCGAAAAAATGAATATAAAGTGATTTAGCATGAAATATAAACCGATTTCTACGGAAAATCACGCAAACCAGAGAAAAATACACCATAGAAAATTAAATGGAAATAATTTAATGTTCTTTGAGCGGCACGGTACCATTTGATCCACGCACCGGGGGATGGGGGACCTCTGATTTAGAGTGTAAAAGTGTATAAATTGTAATATCCTTGTATACAGAGAATAAGCAACTAAAAATGCTCATGCAACTGAAATTCTGTGAATTAGATTTCAAGCGACAAACTAACGTAAAATCCAGCGTTTAGCGTGCACCTATACTTCCAAGCTGCATGTTTTAATTTTTGTGTATATTCATCGTATAATGAGCACTCCCTTTTTTTACCATGGAACCTGAAATGTATTTGTGCAAGGCTCTTGTTTTGAAGTATCCCAGGCTTTTGAAAAAGTATAGTATACTTTAGAACTACAACCTTTAAGTTACTTAGCTTAGTCATTTCTTTTAAATGAACAGTATTCTGATCTATGCAGAAGTCCGATTTTTTTTCCGTGCTCATCTCTTTTTGTTTGTTTTGTTTTTGAAGCTATTATTTTTATACCCGGCGTATAGCGCACACCCTTAAATTTCTATCTTATTTTTGGTGTTAAAAGTGCTAGTTACACACAGGATTTATCGGTACTTTTATCACAACTCTTTTTGTAAGAACCAAGCACTTTTTACAGTCGTAATAGATCGCATTTAAACCCAAACGACGATAACTATTTCTTTTACTAGCAGAGCTTTTAGATCTCATTTTTAAGGTTGAAAGAACCCTTCCACCCTACAAAAAACTATGAGGAGCTTGAAATTCTAAATGTCAGGGTTTTTTTTATTACATTAACACAGTCATACAAGCTCTTAATGTGTACAGATTAAAAAGACATACCGTATTTACTCAAATCTAAGCTGCCACGATTTTTTTCAAGTGTTAATGCTACTGAAAATCGGGTACGGCTTAGAATCGAAGGCAAAACATTTGTTGGATAGGAGAAATTGAGTTTCAACCCCTTTCAAAAGGAAAAATGTAATCGTCCATTCTGGCCACTTGCATCGATGACTTATCCCATTCCACATTTTATCTCCAGTAATTCATTCTATGAAAAATGTCGTTGCCCACTCGTATTTAAGAAATTTTTGTAAAATAATGCGCTTTTGTTCACCTAAAATCGAAGATATTGGTAACAGCATCAATATGAGTTCACTATGACAATAACGGAAACATAGCAGCGGCCGTTGAAAGTTTGATACGGATGAAACAAATATGTATCGATGGTGTAAGCAAATGATACAATTTTTGCTTGTAAACGTTCAACAGTCTCTCTTTAATACTTCTTTTTACATTCTCTCGTTTATTATTTAGAAATATTTTTTAAACACAACAAATACATTGGATGGCATGGAAGATGGCACCGTGTGGAAAATGGCGACACCGGCACCAATACCGAAGTCAGTTGTGACAATAGTAGGGACGAATCATTTTCAAAACATGATACTGATGGTTTGATTAATTATAGGTTCATGTATGTATTTGCACTTTTAACACTGGTTATATTAACTTCATATTACTTCATTAAGTACTTTTTTTAAAAAATTCTTGAAGTATCGGATATTGATGAAACATTTGCACATTTTTAAATTATTATTTTTAAAAATTTTTTCTCATAAAACGAAGAGAATTAGGGGTAGCTTAGAATCGATGGCAACATTTTTTCACAAAAAACATTTTGAGTATTCGGGGTGCGGCTTAGACACAAGTAAGTAAATACGGTATTTAAATTTACCACAATTTATTCTCTGAACATCAAATCATTTTATTACATACACGTATCTCTTTTTCACTCTAGAAAATTAATCACAGCTTTAATTTTTGTTTTTTGAAATGTAAAATGGACTAAATACAGCCTGCTTAAGAAAAAGCTCAAATCAAATCACGAAGAGTGTACTTTTTTAAGAGATAATTTTTTGAAAACTCGAGTTCCATTTTTATGATCAAATCTGCTTTTAAGGCAAAAATTCGAAATACCGCTATACATTCATACATGTACACTTTTATGAAAACAGCTATATAGAACAATACTTCATATTGTACTTTTATCGTTATATTGATATCATCTTATATTATATCTTATTATTATCCAATTAATTTGAAACTGACTAACAATAACACTAATCAATCCAGTATCTTGGATATACAACTACTAAACTCAGTGGCGCAGCATCCCATGAGGACCAAGGCTTATTGAGTCCAACTCAGTTTTCGTGACCTTGGGCGTTGAGGTGTATAAGCAGATGTTCCAGTCAAGTGGTCAGTCTGACGTGCCCCTGTGTTTAGCTCCTAAAGCAAGCTTGGTACCCATTTATCGACTCTGAAAGGATGAAAGGTTGTTCAACCTTCCTAGCTCGGGATTTAAAACTCGGATCTGTGGCATGGAAGAGCGATATACCATTCAGCCACTGAACTTCTAGTCTATCCTAATACAATATTATTAAAAAGATAACTTAAAATATCCAGGATACAAAATTTATAACGAAGTGGGCAACTTTAAAGTTTTCCATTTACAAAAGGGCAACTTTTGCGTTATTGAAAGATTTTCTTGTGTGGTTCATGTGTATATTTAAGAGATTTTAATACTGGTAAAATAAATAAATTATTTAGTTTTTATTATTTCTCATTAAAACTTATTTTTTTAAAAAAATTTCTTAAGTATCTCAGTTATCAATAAACCTATTACAATTTTTTTAAAAAAAATCTTTTTTCGAAAAACTTGTAGAGAATATTGGGGGCTTTAGAATCGACGGCAAATATTTTTTAACAATCAATGTTGAGAATTTGGGCTTAAAATTGATGCGCCTCAGGATTCGAGTAAATACGGTAGTTCTAACTCCCACGAAGCAGTCCTCAGTCTATCATATTACAAACATTTCAACATCCTTCTTTTACATTCAAATTTTATACTATCAACTTTGAATCTTCAAAATATTTGTCTCACTTCTTGTGAGTGTTGATAAACATCGCACTATAAAGCAACACGAGAGCTATTGGCAATAAACCCCATAATTTTGAGCCACGGTCACATGAGAAAGACAACACCTGAGCCAACACTCCCCTATCCTACTTCACACTCCACCAATAGAAAGACATTGAGCCATGACAGATGGAATGCACACCAGCCTCTATGCGCCCCTTTTTTCATGGGCACCAGGGCTCGAACTCATTGCACACCGACTACGAGCCTGTTACCATGACTACTAAGCCACCGTGGTAGCGTCTTCTTTAGAGAAAATGTAAAATGTAGAAAACAGATTTTCCATCAGAAATAGTAAAAATTAGTAATATCATTTTTTTTTTTAAATCTTTTGAGGAAAATATATATCTCAATGTTTGATTACCGAATTTGACATTTTCATTTCTAGAAGTGCTTACAGCGTTTTTATTTTAATAGAAAGAATGCACCACAAGTCACAATTTCGTAATAAGCATGCATGTTAAAGGACACACTTAAATTCAGATGGTTATTGTTACTTTTCTGTCTTTTTTAAATTTCTACCATTAGTTCCCTCAATTATGTTTCTGAAATCCAATTTCTTTTCTCTCCTTGGTCTTGTAGGTTATACACAACTTTCTTCCTTAGTATTTATTTTATTTTATTATATTATATATTTATATATATATATATATACTGTTCAAATTTTCAATCGTTAATAAATACATTCTATTTCCATCCATTCAAGTTCAAATAAAATGCTTTGAACTTGACACTTGATTGTTAATTACAGTTTTTCTCAAATATTAATTTTATTACATTAAAAATATTAAATAGTAATAAAGCAAAAATATAATAGTTCAACAGCATATATAGAAAGAAAAATCGCTTGTTGCGGCCGTAGCGCTATGGACTTCTAATCCAAAGGTGGTGGGTTTGAACTCCCACCTGGACATTCCTAGTTTCTGAGAATGTGATTTATTTTAGTGTACCATTTTGGCTAGAATAACTAAATTTAATTCATGAATAAATAGTAACAAACAAACAAAAATAGTCCAACACCCTACATAGAAATGAAAATGGAAAATTGCAAAGGAAAAATCGCATTCTATTTTGCCACTTAATAGGATTCTGTCCTATGTATATATACATATTATTTATATTTAATTGTAACTATTTAATAAAAAGTAACTAAAAAATAAAAATTTTTCTTTTATTGGACAAGTAGGAATTATTTTTTATATTACTTGTATTTGGATCCTTTTGGGGATAATATTCAGTTTGATTACTGTATCGGGTATTTTATTTCTGAAATATTTGCAGCGTTTTTATTTTCTCACAGAAATGTTAAAATTATGAAATACATCCTCAAGCAATTTCGTAATATATATTATGTTAAAGGATACAATTGAAATTCAGATGGTTATTAATATATATTACTTTTCTTCTTTTTATTTTCAAAATAAATTGTCCCGCCTCCGTGCAGAAATGCACCAAACTACATGAACGTAATTGCTTTTAAAAAGTGTCAAAATTGTGCCGAATTTTTGAAATTTAAGAAAACGTTCAAATACGAAATTAAATTCTATCTCTGGCATATAAAGCATTTATATCACGTGCTACTAAATACCCCCCTTCTTTGTCCGGTGAGCTTCAGATGCAATGCAAGCATTAGAGAAACACGTTTAGTTATCTGAGCTTCGAAATAATAAATGCATTTTCATCTACCGGTCAAAACGAAGTAAAGTTATCTAATTTAGGCTGTTATTGCGAAGCTATTTCAATCTGGCGTCAGGAGGTTAAGCGTAACAGAGATTTAAAAATCGTTGAATTTAATATGTCTCAGTCTCAAATCAATTCAAAAAAGGAAAAGTACGTTAGTCATAATACCTTTAAGAAGACCTTGAGTTAATGCTGTGAAGTGTGTAGACATCTTCTTAACCGTTTTCGGTTTAACCAGCCTTTTCAGTCATTTAACTGCCCGCACATGTTTATCTTACAGTGGGCGTAATCAGGTGGCTCAGGGCGAACAAATCGGACCCCGCCCGGAGGAGCAAGTTATGCAAGTACTGGAACGAATTTGAAAATATCTTTTTTGTTAGAAAACATTTGATATGTCGTAAAATCCCATATAACGCACAACTTTTAACATATAAGAAATAAGACTGAAATTTATGGGTGCGCGTTATACGCACACACACACACAGGGTATAAAAATTACAGTTTTAAAAATAAGAAAATGATGAGTTACAAAAAAGAAAATTACACTTTCACATATCTCGAAATACTTATTTAAAAGAAATGACATTGCTTGTGAACTTAAAAGAGTTGCAGCTGCTTGAAGATTTTTTTCCCTAAAAACTTTGATAATATCTCAAATAAATAAAATGACTGAACATAAGAGCATTGCGCACGTACATTTCATAATGCTTCTTTGTAAAAGGAAGGAGGTGCGTTATACGGAAAATATACCCAAAAAATTTGGTACCAGCTTGAAAGTATAGGTGTGCGTTATACGCCGGATTTTACGATATTTTCTGAAATATTATTGGGTGTGAATTTGGTATTTCAATCAACTTATCTTATTTTCGAATGTTGTGCTCATATGTTTAACGTCTATTTTCTTTTTATATTGAAACTTGAAAGTTCGAGGCGGGAGTATTTGTTACATCATGAAACTTGGATATAAAAAATATATATATTTAAGGCTGCACAGTACCCTTTTCAAAAAAAAAAAAAAAAAAGAAAGAAATTGAGACAGTAATATAAAAATAACTTATGTTTTATATTTAGATTGGCATAATTAAGTTGATTCTGAAAGTACAAAGTCAGTTTGGATCTCAGCCATTATTTTACAATTTTAAAAAAATGAAGAATTTTTGAATTTTTTCAAACTTTTTATAAAATACTGATTTTAAATTTTTTTAGTCTTTTAAATTATTTATGTTTTCAGATTATGGCTAACAAAAGTTAGTATGGATTTGAAAAACTATTCCCTTTGTTGAATTTTAATAATTATTTTTCTAGAAAAACTTGAAAAAAACACGAAGCTTTTTTTAAATAGTAACTAGCATTTTTAAATAAATAATTAGTACCCAGCTTTAAATCCATACTCAACTTTTATAGGCCTAGTTACGTTTGGGAAAGTATCTACAAAACAATTCAAGGCTCTATGATGGACAGAGAAAAAGCTTTAGGATTAAAAAACACTTATACCTTTTAAAATTGAAAGTCTTTGAGAAAAACGCATTTAATGTTTGTAAAGGCATAAAACAGAAACTTCTAATGCCCGTATGCTCTAAATTTTAATATGTTATTTTCCAATGTTTGTGTGTGTGTTCTACATTAAAACACTACTTTAATGAATATGACTAAAAAAATTTTTTAAATTCAAAAAAATATTTTTGCATAATATTGATAGCATTTGCTATGGCTACATGTTATTCGGCTTAATCTTAACCTAATATATTCAGAAAAAGTTTTGAAACAGTGTTACTACAGCCAAAAGTAATAATGTATACTAACTTTAAGCAATATCGCCAGGTTTGTACATAAAATTTAATTTTTTCAGTTTTAAATAGGGATAATTTTAGCAAGTTTGAGTTTTGTTGCGTATGAGCGATTTTAAAATATCTATATAATATATACTACAATATGTTTACTATAATGTAGTTTAGTATACTATGGAGATATTCAGTTTATCTGCAATACTTGATTTCGAATGTGTTTGTATTCGGTACTTGAATAGTAGAATACTTGTATCAGCTGAGGCTGATTCTTGGTACACATCATTTTCAGTAGTATTCCAGCTCTTCGAAATATCTTTCATAGCAACCCGAGAACGTTTTGGCCATGGTACTTTCCAACGGAACGGAAAATTAACGGTAAAGCTTCTAAGTTATACAAACTAATTTTTAAAACAAAAATTGGCCTTGAAATCAATCTGAATTAAGTTACTATGAGAACTCAAAAAATTTCATCAAACAGGTTTCAATTCATCAATTGTTTTTTTTTCAAAACATAATCAAGCAGGAATGATTTTAGTAATGATAACTGAAATTAATTACCATTTCACACTGAAAGAGTTGATTGTGCTCAAAAATATTTTTAACTAATTCAAGTTAAAAGGGGAAAAATTCCATTTAATGAAACCGAAACCAAAACCTATATATATAAGCTCAGAAAACTTCAAATATCTTAAAAACCATTCGATTATTAGATCTGAAATTCGGTGGCAAGCTTCTCAAGGATATAGACCACAAAAAAATGCAAAAAAAAAAAAAAAAAATTGGGTGTATTTGAAATTTTTAAGGTATTGTGTGGTCTTAAATGCAAATTTTGGCGAAAAATGATGTATTTTCAAAACATTCTCCTTTTCATGGGAAACGCTTCTATAATAGTAATATTTTCCCTACATACAGAAGGTCGTTCTCACTTTATGGAAACGATTTTGATAGCTAATTTTTATTAATAAGTACCGTATTTTTTATGAAAATTTGCTTTTATCTGATAGCCATAATTCTTGACACAATAACTCTACCTCGCATATTTCATGAAAGTAAACTTTTTATTAGTACTGTCATACAAGTTTTATTAATCCATTCCTTTTGAACCATTTTCCAAAGTCCGTTCACTGTTCTTGGATATCGTTTCATTGAGGCTTGTTTTTATAAACCGAAAGTACAAGAATCCATTGCAGAAGCGTCCGGTGATTTTACACGTATTTTCTCAAATGGGATACACATTGTTCTTATTTCTGATTCTTTCTTTGCTAAATAAGCGTCAGTTGACACAGACGTGTAACCAGAGGCTTTGCCCGTATGAAGATCAACTTTATCAATGCCCTTTTCATATAAAGTTGCAATTTCTTCTTCAAAAATTGGTTCCAAAATATTCTGCTGATAGTAGAGTGAATTAATTTTAGCTTTCCTTCAGACATTTCTGACTTTTAATTTGCCGTTATTAGAAAATCCTACAACTATCATGAATCCCTTTGGGAATTTTAATGTACTCTGATGAAGCCATTCCGTACAGTCATTCCCTTCATTTGCGCAATAGAAAATGGATCTTCTTTTACTACAGTCACTTAAGTATACCCATACTTCATCGAGTATTACCACAAATCTCCATTTTTCAGCAGCTAGGTGTTTTTTACATAGCTTTCTACTATTTGCCTTTCTTTCAGCAATATGTTTTTAAAAAAGCGACGAACTTTAGGTTTAAACATCTGTTTTAACTTTAAATCCTTATGAATGAATTTAATTACAGCTCATATATTTTAATTACAGACATTCCTAGTTTCGATGCAATGAATCTTTGAGTTGGCGGAATTTTCTTTTAGGATCAGAGACTTCACCTTCTTGATAGTTGCCTGCGTTTGAACAATCTTACGATGAAGTTTCATGGTCATATTTTCACACTTCTACTTTCAACTCTAAACACGCGCGCGCGCTTTTCCCTTTTAAATTTAATATATTATAAATAACTTGGATTGAAAAGCAATATAGCCGAGATCTTACACCGCTTTTAAATTAGTTGATAAGAATATTTCTACTTGGAAAGCGTAATTACGTACCCTTCGAGCTTTATATCATTTATAGCAGCCATTTTTAAAATAAATCTTTTGTTTTACATTCCGATCAAAAGAAAACCTTAGCAGACGATTATTCTGAAGTTGCCAAAGTTTTATCTCGAAATATGAACAAGAAAAACAAAATCGTTTCCATAAAGTGTGAACGACCTTCTGTATATAGCAAAGATTTCTCTACAGTCTTGAGGTAGAATTTTTGAAAAATTCTCATTATTTTCAGGTTTACTATCAATTGAATTAATAACCGTTGTTTTTGTTAAAATTTCTATACCTTAATATATTAAAATATGAACAAATCCCCTTCTAAATAATATATTTCAAAAATCTTTAACAAGAAGCATTTATTATAGAAAAAAATTATTATAGAAGAATTCCCCCCTTCCCATTAAATGTTTTGAAAATCAGTCGTTTTTTTCTTTTCTCATTTTTGCCAAAAAGTTGCATTTAAATAGTTCATTTTTGAAACAATATTTTAAAAACAATTTTATATGTATGTTCTAATTCAAGGGACACTGAGTATTAAAAAAACTATTCATTTATATCCTTTTTATTCATTAAAAAGCTGTTCATGTTATCGAAACCTCAATTCCAAAATTTGTTGTCAGAAAAATTAAATGAAAAATTTATAAGTTAAATTTTTTAAAAAATATTTTCAAACATACATGCATCGCGTTTAACAACTATATAAATTTATTATAAAGTCATATTTTCTTCAAACCTAATTTGAGATTGTATAAAAAAAACTATTTGTGGAGTGTTTTTTCCCCGTGTTGTGTATTCCAAAAGGAAATGAAATAAAAATTTACTGTGAATGATAATTTAAAATTTTTGCTGCCCACATTTGACAGAATTTAAGGCTATAAAAAATTCTATAAAAAATGTATATAATTTAATATTTGTCTTTATATATATATATTCATGTTACTTTTTTATGACTCTTACTAATACATTTTGCCAGTAAAAAATCAAATCCATATGTAATCTATACATATAAATAAAAATGAAGTGTCTGTTTGTAGTTTGAAATTAACAGCATTTTAATAAATGCACTTAACAGTATATATGGTACCTATATGAAAAAATCAATTTTTTTAAATTTTTGTCTCTCTGTTTGTTTCGGCTAATCTCTGAAACGGCTGGACCAATTTTGACGGAACTTTCACTGGCAAATAGCTAATATTATAAAGAACTTAGGGTTTTTTTTTTAAAAAATTAGGTTCCCGGAAAATAAAATTAAAACCAATGAAATAGTGAACAATATCCGATTCAAAAAGGGATTATTTACTATACATATTAAAAAAAAAGAATTGTCTGTTTTTTTGAAATTAACAGTTTTTTTTAAATGCACTTAAAAATATATACGATACCTATATGAAAAAATCAATTTTTAAAATTTTTGTCTGTCAGTGAAATGACTGTTTTTTTAAGAACCACATAGCGATTTCATTCGTTATTTTATAAATTATATAATTACACACTTTAATAGTAAAATATATAAATTAAAAATAATTATATACACCAACTCTTTTTTACCCGATCTTTTTTTTTTTACGATTTTGAAATAACACGGTACGCG